>PITA01024160.1:0-26756 GCA_004023965.1 Spilogale gracilis
GACCAGTCCCGGTGCCATTCGGAGGAAAACGTTAGCTCCTTCAGCCTGGCCACTGTTTGCAAGTCATTTCCTCACCCAGAGACGCTCTTACAAAGCTCAGAAACAGGAAAGGCAAACCCGGAGCCCCGTGCCAGGGCCGCTCCTCTGAGTGACCGTGGTGGCTCCCATCACATGACGCTCTGCAGGGCTTGGGGCCTGCGGGACCCCAGCCACAGCCCCGCAGGCCGAGGCGACAGAGCAGAGCCACGCGGCAGGCGGCTGGCCGGCGGCAGGACAGGCCACGCGCATGGACGCACACGCTGGGCACGCCCCTCGGCCAGGCGGCCCGGGCGCACACCCCTCCTGGTCGTGCTCGCAGATGCGGGGCCAGGCTGTGTGTGCGCCGAAGGCCCCGGGCACTTACCGTCATCCAGGTACAGCTGGTCCAAATCCTGAGGCTCTCGCTTGACCGTTACGGGCATGGGGGCCAGACTATGATTACTGTCCTCACGCACCTCGGGCAGCGGCAGAGGCGGGGGGGCTGCGGACTCACTCCTCGGAGCCTTCGGCAGTCGCTGCTGCTGGTGGCCCATCTCAGGTGGGTGGGTGGGGCTGCGGGACTGCAAACAGGTCGGCTCTTGGGTACCGGGTGGTGGTGGGGAGGAGGGGCTGCTGGGACAGAGAGCTGGCTGGCGGCCCGGGGGACAGCTGCCGCTGAGCTGTGGACTCACCTGCGGTCGCAGCAGGGCAGGGGGCGGCGGCTGGGGGGGAGCGGGGTGCACACCCACGGGCCTCGGCGACTCCTGAACGGCGAGGACCCCTCCGGCCGGCCGCTGCAGTCCGAGGTGGCCGTGGCCCGGGCTGGCCATGCCCTTGCTGTAGGTGGCCGCGGACAGGTCGTGGAGCTTCGGGCTGGCGCTGGGCGGCGGCGACACCACGGCGCTCCTCTGGGGACAGGGCGGGAAGCCGGCCACCAGGCAGGAGCCGGGGTCTGGGGGCATGGCCAGCTGCTGGCTGTAGCAGGGCCTCGGGAGCGGGCCCAGGCCCTGGCTCACTGGTCCGCAGGGCAGGGCAGGCTCGGAATCGTCGCTGGGCTCCGTTTTGATGGCTCGAGCTGAAACAAGCGAAAATGTTGAATCAACACGGGCTGCAGACGCGCGGGGCGGGTCCCCGTGTCTCCGCCTGGTTCCCCTGCTTCTCCCACCCAGCGAGGAGGAGGGCGTGAGTCACCGTCGCCAGGAAGCCCCAGCTGGTTCTAATAGCGAGAGCAGTGTTGTCCTTGGAAGCCCCCCAGCACTGATGTGCTATAAAAACCCGTCTGCAAACTGCAGTAGGAGCTTGGGACCCAAGGGCCCACGGATTTGTAGGAATCAAAGCAGCAATTTTGACTTGGATGTATGAGCGCGTTCCTCCTGCTACCGACGTCCTACCTGAGAAATGTCTGCACGGTCGGTGACCTCAAACACGCGCCGGGGCCGAGTGGCAATGGCCGTAAAGCCCAGGAGAAACAGTGGGTGGCGATCACGGCGGGGGCAACACAGCCACCCGGGTCCCCATCACAGCGACACGCCGCCCCCACCACGCAGCCCCCGTGCCGCCCCGCCCTTGCCGGGAATTGGGGCTGCGAGGCCAACAGCCACAGAGGGCCCGTCCGGCTCTGCGCCAGGCCTCTGGCTCGAAGGCAGCATCAAGCAGAACAGGGGCGGGCCTGCTGCGGGGTTCCTGCGAGACTCGCTCCCTCCCCAGGATTCTCCTCCTGGCCCCACACCCTCTCTGGGCCCCACCGGCTCGCCGCCGGGCCCAGCACACAGGGCAGTGCTCCAGGCGCCTGCGCTGATGCTCTCGTGAGTCCTGGGCTGTCCCCAGACGCTCCCACGTGACCCCACCCCTCCCCGTGGCACAGACGGATGCGTGGCAGCTTGGGGGTCTCACATGTGGGGCCCCCAGCCTCCACCTGAAATGGAGCAAAGCACGTCGATGTTGTGACTTCGGCCGGCAGCCGCGAACGAGGACCGGGGGCTTGCTACGCGGGAGCGTCTGGGTGTCCACAGAGTCCCCTCACCTCCCACTCGAGGGAGCGCCCGAGCTTCGTGGCCAGCAAGCTCCCGGGTGTCTAATTCCCTCAGAATCACCAAGCCCTAGCACCCAGCTCCTGGGGCTCTCCACGGTTCGTACTCCTTTGCTTTGCCTTTTTGGGGGCAGATGAGCCCCACGGGGAGAAGCAGAGCAAGAGGTGGTCTTCACATCAGGGCCCACACAGCGGGGGGCTGGTCGGGATCCCCCGCACGGCCCTCACCACGTCCACCAGCCACCAGCAGGAGACGGTGCCCGCGCACACACAGCACTATCCCGCCCCGTGGCTGGGAAAGGGGTTTCTCTTCCTTTCCCGGGACTTGGGGTCAGGGCCCTGGTTGAGGGAAGGTCCCGGCAGAGGGGTATCCAGAGAAAGCCCCACTGGCTGCAGAAGGGACCTGAGAAAGGCTGGCTGTCCCCTGCGTGACCGTCACGCACGCTCTGGGTCAGCTAACGCGGGTCCCCGGGAGGAGCCAGGGCCACTGAGGGCCCGAACGCGTGTGCAGAGGCGCCTGTCTTGTTCCTTGTGGAGTGCAGCAGGCTCGGGGCAGCAGCGCCCTGGGGACTCCCAGGCTGGGCCCCACGGGGGACGCAGTGTGTCCCTGGGCTGCAGCCTCAGCGTATGGAGACGCTGCTGTGTCAGGTCGTCCCTCAGGAAGCCCCCAGGGACTTCCCGCGCACTTCCCACCCACCCACCACCAACCCCGAGCTGCCACAGTGGGTGCATTATGTGGTCGAGCCCCCTGACTCCCCGGCCATGGCCCCCAGCTGGGCAGCCCGCCTCGGACGGGCTCTGTGTCTGCAGACCAGGGGGCACAGAGCGGGACCCGCGGCTGCTGGCATGAGGGGCGTCCCCACATTGAGCCGAGCACAGAGCTGGGACCTGCCCATCTCAGGCCGGACAGAGGCAGCTGTGCGGGCGCCGGACATCCGTCCTGCCTGTTTCCAGCACGCTGGAAATCCAGAAACGGCAGAGGGAACCCCTGGCCTCCACGGACCCCATTCACGATCCGCCAGGGCGGAGTGCAGGCAAAGGGAACAGCAAAGGTTAAGTTCTAAATTAGTCGGGTAATTTTCAGAGTTCACGATCTCAGGAATGTTCGTGTACGTCTGGCAGATTAAACTGAAAGCCGTCTGGGTCCCGCCTTCACGGCACTGCGTTTCCAGCCAGGCGCGGGGGCCACCTCGTCTCTCCCGTAAGGCGTCCCAAGCTCTTTAAAAACACCTCCCGCACGCTGCATGCTCCGCCGGGAAACGGGTGGTCCACCTGCCATGGGGCGGGGGCCGCGGGGCGGGGGGGGGGGGACCAGTGGCATCAGGAGGCGGGTGAGAGGCCGCCCGCCCTTGGCGGCAGGAGCCAGCGGTGTCGGCCCCCCGTGCACGCCCTGTGGCGTCTGTCGTCGACGACTGAGGCAGCCCCGTGGCACCAGCACCGATTCCGGCACTGGGCTCCCTGGGACCCTCCTGGAAAAGCCCCCACACCGCAGGCTCACAGGACCTCCCTGTGGGCCCACACCCGCCACCACCAGGGAAGGACAGAGGACATGCGTCGCTTTCCGACGGCCCGCGTGGGGGTGCAGACAGAGCATCGACAGGGCCGACGCCATGAGGCTGGACCCCGCCAGGCCCAGCGCCCCAGGTACCATCTAGCGGGGCCTTCTCTGAACACATGTCCTCCCTCCCTGTGTCTGCGGCCACTGCCGCCCCCCCGGGGTGGGCCTGACCTCAGTCTGCAGCCCAGGGACAGCGCCCTTGACTGACACGAGGACCAGTGCAGCTCAGGGGCGCCCCAGGACGACGGGCGGTGGGGGCGGCACAGACAGGCCCTGGTGACTGCAGGCCAGTGGGGGGTCACAGGACAAGCCCGCTGACCGCAGGCAGACAGCAGCAGACACGGGAGCCCTGGGGACAGGGGGCAGGGGACAGCCTGGAAAACAGTACCCGCTGCCGTCCGGGCCCCCACAGAAGCTCAAAGGCACCAACACACGGCGTCTAAATTGCATTTCTTGTGTGGACTTCAAAGGAAAGGAGCACCGTCTGTAAATCAGAGCCAGGGAGAAGATGCCTCCTGTTTCCTATTAGCAAGGGAAGAAAGAGGCCACGTCCTGCGCGGGGGCCCGGGTGCTGCCGAGAGCTGCCGACGGGGCCTCGTCCGCGGCCCAGGGTGGCTTCCGTCCAGACAGGCGCTTGGCGTGACGCAATGTCTGGTTCCCTCCCGGCCGTCCACCTCGCGGGTCTGGCGGGAGGGCTGGTGACAGGAGAGCACGCCGCTGCGCCAGCCGTGGCTTAGAACCCAGATTTACTGCAGCACACAGACGTGTGAAGGATTAATGCTGATCCTCCAGGCGGCCGCTGTGTGCAAAGCCTGTTCTCATGGAAAAGGTGGGGTGCCCTCCGTGCCGAGCCGGTGTTCACCCCGAAGGGCTCGCGCATTAGCACAGCCGCTGCACTCTGTGGAGACAGCACGTGTGGAGGGGACCGCCGAGGTGTCCCCTCTGCTCCCAGAGTGACGCACCCCACCTTTGGAGGAGCTGCTGCCCCAGGGAGGGGCCCTGTCCCTGAGCAGGGACCCCAGCCCCCGAGCCAGGCGGCGGCACCTCCCCTCCCAGGCTGCGCGCACACGCAGTGTTATACGGCAGACGCACACCCCGGCAGGTGGGGCCCCTCCCTGAGGGACCCCGCACCACCCACAGCCCCCACACTGGCCGGCGGTGGGCCAGAGAGCATTCCAGGGGCTTGAAGAAAGCCCCTGTCTCGTGCATGGGCTCCACCCCCCAGGGCAATGGCTTCCCATTCCCATGAGCAAAGCAGAGCCCCTCCCAGGAGCCCCAGCTGGGGTCGGGGGCTCCCAGCAGCATCAGCCGCCTCTCTGAGGCGCAGGCTTGGGTTCAGGGGTTCTCACGGCTCACAGGTCTGGGCTGTATGGCTGCGGCTCACTCTCAGGGCGCGGGACAGGGGAGGACACCCCATCCCAGCCCGTGCACACACCCCGTGAAACCGGCCAGGCTCGGGCTCTCCCCAGGACGGCCAGTCACCGGGTCAGCAGCCACCTCTCACACAGGAGCCAAAGGGTCAGTACCGGCGACTTTCACAGCTGAGTGGGACATCGCCAGCCAAGGGCCCCGGACCAGTCGTGGGACCCAGGAGTGGGGTCTCGACCCCCTGGGCCCGCCTGGATGCAGACAGCAGTGGTGGCCGGGACCGGCTCCTGCAGGAGGCCCCGAGCGACGCAACGGGATTCCTGCCGGGCGAGTGCTTGGACGGTCCCAAGGCCTGGGCGCTGTTGCAGATACCTGTGACCGCCATCCCCAAGCACACAGGGGGACGTCATCCCCTTACATGTGTCTGTCCCTCCCGTGTCTTCCCTGTGTCCTGCCCATCGTCAGACACATCCTGTCTTCTTGCTGAAGGGACAAGTCGAGCAATTCCTTTTTGATGTGATGCTGGGCCAAGCCTCCAGCCCAGGGGCGGCCCGAGGCTCGAGGTGATAGACATTCTTCCCACGGAGCACCGGCACCTCACGCATCCCACTGTTTTCCACAGAAAACCATGATGGCAGTTAACAAACACGGAGGACCAGCCAGTCTGCACATCCGGACCTCGGCAGTCCGTGATGTCATGGCCCCGGCCCCCGGCACGGAGCACAGGCCCTCAGTACCACAGAACGCACGACTGGGAAGGGCTCGCTGTTCCCGCCGTGCGAACACATTTCCATCTGTGCCTTTTCTTTCAAGCGTTTCTTCTCAAGCATGCACACGTGGATGGGCCACGGCCACAGCCGGGGATCAGACAGCCATCCTCGCGGAGAGTCACCACTCTGTCGTCCTGAGCGTCCTGCTCGGAGGTCCCCGTCCTGCGGGGCCCTGAGGCGATGGAACAGGCGCCAAGACAGACTCCCAACTGCCCAGCAGATGGCGAGGGACACCCACGAGGAGTCCCCGTGCCCCCGTGTCCAACCTCCAGCCGGCATGGGAAGAGGCGGGAGGCCAGGAGTCAGGGTCCCAATCTTCGGTATTAGACAAGCCAGGGATACTGGTACCGACTGATCCTGTCCCCCAAACCCAGAGACTGAAAGCCTAACAACACTGTGGCTTTATCTAGAGACAAGGCTTTGGGGGTAATTGTGGCTAAATGAGGTCCTGGGGGAGGGACTCTGACCCCACAGGGATGTGGTTTGAGAAGAGGAATGGAGAGATCTCTGCCGGCCGTGTGAGGATCGGTGGGCAGGTGGCATTGCCCCGGCAGCCGCCCCCCCTCCCCCCGCCCCAGCAGCCGCCCCCCCTGCCCCGAGCCGCTGGCCCTGAGCCCTGAGCCCTGGGATGTCCAGCCTCCAGACCCGAGCACTGCGGACGTCCTGCCCCAGACTCCCCTCTCCTTCAAGAGCCCTGGGTCTGCCGATCTATTCATGCTGAGGGGCCTGGGATGCGGCGGGAGCGTGTGGGGGGAGCCCCCCCGCCACTCCCTCCTCCCCGCACACGCACGCCAGCCCTTCCCAGGTATGCTGCACAGTCCTGGACAAAAAGGCTTTTGTTCTAAACCCCCAAGAACAAAGCTCGGATTGTTTTCTGTTTGTTGCCTGACATTAAAGCCCTAGTTTACCATCAGTATAAACACCCACCTCGATCACTTCAGGGCATGCCTTTTTTAAATAACAAGAAAGAAACCGTAGTAACTGGAACCACCAGAATTCCCGCCTCAAGGGGCAAGGCCCAGAGTGACTTCGGGGGCGGCCCGGGGTGCAGGCGCCAGGAGGCGAGCGGGTGCGTACACCTCAGCGCGGCCCGCCTGTCTTCCTTGGGGACCTGCTCCATCTTTCCCGCCGGCATCCACACCCAGCATGCCGGGCTCTGGGGTCAGGGCTCACGAGGGTGTGCTCACTCCCACTCCAGGTCGAGGGACAGACGGCTGGCTGGCGGGTGTCGGGCAGAGCCAGCCCCGTCTCCTCCAGGTTCCCGCACGTGGGAAGCGACGTCCCGCGCGGCTTGACTGCAGACCACGGCGAGAGGGGCCACACGTGCCAGGACCTGAGTCGAGCATTTTCGTCCGAGAGTCACCAAGACTGCCTTTGAAGGGGACGAGTTCACGTCCCGGTGTGCTGGCTGCCAGCGGTCGCTCCGAGGGGGGCTCAGGGCAGAGCCCCGACCAGGCCTTCCCGGGGAGCGCGCCTCCCTCACAGCTGGCGGGACAGGCCCCTGCCCACGTGCGTCGTGCTGCCGTCCAGTCCTCTCCACACACAACCCTCTGTGTGGAGGCCCGTGGCCCCCCTGCCCCCTCGGCCCCCGTGCCGGCCCCCAGTGTCCCCCCAGACACGCTCTCAGAGGACCACGCCGCTCCATTTTGCGAACAGGCAGGACTCTGGCTCTTTCACGCAGGCTCAGACTGGGGCTCCCCATCCCACAGTCCACTCTGGTACAAGTTCAAAGTCCTCTCCCCACGGTCGGGACACCAGGGTCTGCGTGCACTGGTGGCCGGGGTGTCGGACTACAGGCCCCGGCGGCCAGGGAGCAAGATGCTCTCCACGTCTCCTTCCCAGGAGCCCAGCTTCTGAGCCTGGGGGCCTCTCAGCCCCGCGGCCCACACCCGACGGCAGGCTTGGGGGCCACGCAGACCAGCGGGAGAAGCCGTGTCCGGGACATGGTGCAGCACACAGTCCCCACAGCATGCCACGGGGTCTCGCCCACACAGGAGGAAGCCGGCCGCCTTCCCGAGCGCGGGGTGGTTCCCGAGCCCTTGCAGCTCGCAGGGACACTCAGCCCCCCTCACCTCTACACATCAGGTTGAAGACGGGAAAGGGAAACTAGGCACAGGTCCCCCATTTTCTGGCTAAAATAGCAAGAGAGTCAGACTTACTAAGAATAGCGCCCCATGGGTGGCGTGAGGTTCTGACGGGGAACGTCAGGGTGTGTCACCGACTGTGCCCGCGGCTGTGCAAGGACCCTGACCCCACCGTCATACTTGCTCCCGTGCGCTCGTCACGTGGCTCAGCTGGCTCTGGGGGAATGTTCCAGAACGTCATGACCACCGCCCACAGCAGGCCGGCGGGCAGGCGTCCTATGGTCACAGGAGGCCCTGCAGGCCTGCGTGCAGCGTCCGCGTGTCCCGGGGCCGTGCTCGCCCTGCCCAGCACCCCTTGCCTGTCTCCTGCTGCTGAGCCTGACTCCTCTTTCGAAAGGAGTCCCCAGGATGGACACCTCTTCGGCCACCTGGGCTGACCTGACCCTTCGCGCCCGCGCTCAGAAACATGCCATGGTCTGTGGTGGACGTGGGGCTTCCTGATGGCACCTCCACAGCTCCCGCCAGGCGGGGCGGGCACGCTGAGTGGGCGGGGCCACGGACCGAGGACCACGGGCTGACCCGCTTCACGGCCCTCTTCAGGGGAAACCGCGGTCTCCGTGAGCTCTGCGCGGCCAAGCTCGCCCCCTCATCTACGGGCGCGGAGGGACCTGTCCAAGGGCGCCCTCCCACCAGCCCGGGCGGCTGTGTCGCGAGAGTCCCCAAGCTTCTCCCGAGGGCCTCGCGACCCAGGGTCATCACCCTGGAGCGAGACCTGAACACCCAGGTCTGGGAGAGCTCGCTGTGAAGACGAGGCCCCTGGGATGCCCGGCGTGAGTCCGGCCACACAGCCGGCCGCCCTCGGGAGCTGGACATGCACACAGAACCAGGGCGAGGGCCGTCCCGGCTGCCAGCCCACGGGCCGCGCCAGCCTGCTCTTCCCACCCGTGGCCTCGGCTCTGGGGTCTGCGGCTCGGCGAACCCGGCGCCGCCTGCCGGGCCCGGCACCTGGACGCTGAGGATACTTGTTTCTGGACTAAATGGCGCAGAGGACAGAACTGACCCGCTTCCCAGCTCTTGAGGCCTAAGCGCGTCTTCCATCAGGGGCACGGACGACTGTCAGCACACGTCTGTCCAGCGCCGAGCAGGGAATGCGAAGCCCTGCCCCTCCTCCACTCTCCCTGCAGCTCACGCGGGGCCCACGGGGCGCAACCCGCCACACCTGGCCCTGTCACCTGGGCACCTTCCCTCCTGGCCGGCGGTGCCGGTTTCCTCCCCACAGTCCCAACAGGGTTTGTGAGAGGAGCTGCCCCACACTGAGGAGTGCGTGTCCTGTCCACGAAGGTCAGGCAGGCCCCAGCCCATCGACAAAGGTGTGTCCCCAAAGCTGTCCCCGGCTGGGGGCCCCAGGACCCTCACCTGCTCAGCCGTCCGCAGACAGGGCCCGGGCGCCGTCACGGGGCCCTTCTGGGAAGCCCACTAAGAATGCCTCAGACACAAAGATTACTTTGCAAGACCCAATGACGTGTTCTAATTTATTTTCTCATTTTGAAGACAGACTGGTTCTGGAACATGACCGTGAGGCCATCCTTGGAGTATCGTGCCCCCTCCTCTGAGCCCCCGGCCCTGCCTGCTGGTCCCAGCACTGAGCGGCTGTCGAGTGAGCCCGCGGGACCACGGCGCCAGTTCTCCTCAGCCCTCCCTCGAGCTGGGGTGCTGGGACGACTGTGGACTGCGCCTGCTGGGCCTCCCTCCAGGGGGGCACGAGGGCGCCCTCAGCCCACACGGCCCGGCCTGGACACAGGAGCTTCTCACTGCGCTGAGGCACAGGCAACAAGACCTCTCTGGCTCCAGGCGCGCCTGCAGCATCTTCCAGAACCGCACCCAGGCTTTCCAGGGCTGCCGTCAGCGGTACCCCAGGAGGCTGCACGGGCAGTGACGCTGCTCTGCCTCTCATTCAGCTGGAAGTGTGCCCCCATCAGACACTGGGCCAACCCCTGAGAGCGGCAAGGGAGCCCCAGGGTCCTGGGTCCCACTACAGACCAGCAGCTGAAGACGCAGGCCGAACGGGGCCTGTGGGCCCTCCATGCTCGGCCGCGCGGGCCTCGTCCATGCCGACCGCGGACAACCGTGCGGAAACGGGAGGGCCCTCGGGCAGCGGGTGCGGCTGGAGGGAGACGTGGGCGTCCTCCCGGGGCAGTAAAGGTCAGTTTGCCCGCTGCGACCAGAAGTGGGGAAGACGACCAGAGAGTGACACGGGGATGGCCCCCGCGTGCCCCCAAGCAACAAACACTCTGATCCTCTTCCTTCCAATGCCTGCGCCCCCAAGGGCCTCTCTGGGGGCACCGATCCTGGGGGTGTCAGACCTCTGAGAGCCCACAGCGTGTCTCCCACCTCGAGGAGACGTGGTGCCCCACCGCCGTGTGCGCCCATGGCTAATTCTGATGGAAAAGCCAAGTGGCACTTGGTTTTATGTGTCTATACGTGAAAGTGACTTTTACTGGTAGGATTTAAGGGAGTCGACTTCCGAGGCCTTACGTGCCTCAACAGTACACTTAATAACCTGGAAAAGCACCGCTGGAATTCTCAGGACGGAGCCCTGAGCCCGGTTCCACCACGCACACCGCCACGTGGGCGTGTCTGCAAAGGGACCCAGCGCCCGTGGGAGCACAGTGGCCCCTCCAAACAGGACTCCGCGGAGAAGGAGAACACACAGAGAGCTCAGAATCCGCCTGAGGCTCCCCGCTCCACTGTCCCTGCAACGCTATCGTCCACACCGCGCGTCTTTCGACCCCGAGGTGACCGCCGGCGTGGGGGGGCTCAGCCCAGCACGGCGCGGCGCGGACGCTCCCTGAGCAGTGTGCTGGGGTGGGCACGCAGGCCTCCGAGCCTGCTCTCGCCTGGGCGGGCCTGAGCGCGGCCAGGAGAAACACCACACTGAAAGCCAGACACACGAGTTCCAGTTTGTGCATTCATTCTCTTGTTTATTTTTCAGAAGCACATACGGGTTGCCCCCTGCCATTCAGCCACAGCGTCAGATGCTGGCCTATGTCCTGCTCTTGGGAGCTTACAGTCTAGTGACGTGTGGGCGTGGTCCCCCAGGCGGGCCAGCCGCGACCAGCCACGCGGGAAGCCAGGGCGGGGGCGGTAGCGTGGATGCCTCGGGCTCCCAGGGGCTGCAGCGAACCTCGAAGGACGGAGGTGTCGGCGACGCTAACACCTGACGGGCACAGACAGGCCACCACGACGGCAGGGGAGGGCACAGCCCACACAGACTGGTCACGGACCGGCAGACGGACTACGACTGGGCGGAGCATGGACTACGGACCGGGCTCCATGTGGGGCGTAGAGCACGGGTGTGAGAAGCAGGGCCGACGGAGAGGGCGGTGATGGGCGGTTGGGGGCAGACGGACAGAGAGGGCAGTGAGGAGGGGGGCCTGGGGCGGGCAGAGAGGGCGGTGATTGCGGGGACTTGGGGACAAGAAGGGCTTGGGGGTGGATGGAGAGGGCGGTGATGGGGTCCCAGGGCAGAGGGCGGTCAGGCCCCCGTGGGGCGAGGCTGCAGGATGGGACTCCGACTGCAGGGCGGGGAGACAGGATGGCACACGCGCAGCCCTCCCCACCCCACTGTCCTTGGCGGCTCAGCGTCCCCACCTGTAAGAGGGGTGTGCGGGTCATGGGCGCAGGCCCCTCCCGCTGACCCCTGACACTGCGTTACTGCTCAGTGCGGGACTCAGAAAACATTAATGTCAGAGATATTTTCTAAATTGCTTTAGAAAGCACTTTTTCTTATAAAGCCTGGTTTTCTTTAAATCATTCAATTTTTAGTCAACCATGCTTGAAGTTTAATTAGGACAAAATCATTACATTTTCAAAAAATGACTAAGTATTTTCTCTTGTACGATATGTTGCCCCTGAGGCCAGGAGCAGAGAGGAAGGAGCAGGCCGCAGCGCACGCAAGCCTGGGAGGGTCCCGGAGCCCGAGGCGCACGACCCCGGCGGGGGGGGCAGCTCACAGGCGCGCCCCTTCTCAGCAGCCCCAGCTGGCGGCCCTCTCAGGAGGTGGTGACTTCCCAACAAGATCCTATTACTCAGATCTTAAAAGGCACGGCTAACATTTGCCCCAAAACAGTTAATTCTAACTGAGATCAACACAGATATTCTAGGCTTTTCTACAACCTAGTCTATTTTGTAAATGACGTTATGGTTAAAGAAAACTAAACCCTCAGAGAATCTTGATTTTACCAAGAAAGCAACATGGCTGTTTTCACCATAGTTTTTAGCATTTAACTAATTTCCCTCTTAAATTATATAAATCCCCTTTTTATTGTTTTATTTTATTTTTTAAAAAAAGATTTTATTTATTTATTTGACAAAAACACATTTAGAGAGGGAACACAAGCAGGGGGCATGAGAGGGGGAGAAGCAGGCTTCCCGCTGAGCAGGGGGCCTGATGTGGGGCTCGATCCCGGGACTCTGGGATCATGACCTGAGCTGAAGGCAGACGCTTAACGACTGAGCCCCCCAGGTGCCCCTCTCCTAAGTTTTCAGAACAGCTACTGTACAAAAAGACTGTGGGCAAAGCTGAGTGGACACAGACCACAAGTGAATTCGGGAGGACCAGTGATGCCGTGCTCTCTGAGCCACGCCCTGGCCCGCCGGGCACAGCGCCAGCCGATGCTCGGAGGACAACGCATAGCATGTTTATTTTCTACTAGTTGGGGGTGAAACAAAAAACAAAACAAAAAAACAAAACAAAACAAAAAAAAACGCACAGTGTTTTCTTTAAGGAAACACCTTAAGCTGAAAAGGCAAACTGATTTTCCTAAGTCTGAAGCATCTCTCTTCGAAGTATATCAACAGTCTCAGTGAGGATAGTTTTTAGGCAAGTACAGGGCGCTCAGCCGGGAAGCCTCATGGTCACAGGGAGGTGCAGTTACTCATGGAAGAACGGGATGTGGGCCATGAGCACAAGCACAGAAATCATTAATGTCAGTTAACGACCACAGCAAGCACTAGCCCTTAGGCTCAATAGCATAGGTTTATTTCTAAAGGTGCCTGCAAAATAATTATAACTCTTTGCTTCGCCACCTTAAGCATCTACAGGATTTAAGCAGACACCTATACTACCTCAGCTTCTGAGCACAGAAGAGCTGTACTTCCCCCCCCCCCTGGGCTATTCTATATTTGCAAGCAGGCAGCAAAATGATCAGTAATTACCACAATATGCAGCCCCCACCCACAGCAGTAATGAAGGAAAATATACCAAAAGCTTCACTTCTTTTTTTAAGAATCAAGGACATGCTCTTGCTAACAGAATGATAACACAGCTCAAACATACAACACAATCACACTGTTTCATTGCGACAGTGTCTCGGCATTTCTGTGTCTTTTAGAAAAAGTGCCCCCTTGGTTCATTTTCAGTGCTTAAGGTTAGAAAGAGAGCATTACCGTTCGCAGGAAGGTAGGTGAAGTGCTGGTACTGGCTTCTCTTTCTCTTCCCGTTGCAAACATAGAAACTGACTTGGATGGGGCTGGTTATTCTCTGATTGCGAAACGGCGGGATCTCGACCACCAGCGAGTTCTGGGGAGAAATGGCAGAGAAGAGGGAGACGGTGAGCATCTCACAGACATGACGTGCCCACGTGTGACCCCGCCAGAATTCCGAGCGGTCCCAGCTGCCCACGAGAAGGTGCCCATACACAGCGTGCCTGGGATGCAGCAGCACATGAGGACTGAACCTGTCCATCCCACGTGGGCAGCCTGCGCACCGAGCTGACAGGCGGTGTGTGCAGGGGAGGAAGGTGAGGGCTTCACCTCAGATGACACCAATTTGTCCCCAAGCAAGCTGCTGGGGTTCATCTGAGAGCAGAACAGCCAAGTGGCAGCAGAGGTCCTGGAAAGACCCCTATGTGTCTGCCTGCCAGAACCAAAAGGGCCAGTGACCTTTGGAAACTAAAGAAGTCCCACAGTCAGCTCACGGATGGAGCCACGAGCAGCTGTTCAGGGAACGCAGTGAAGACCCAGGGGTGGTGCTTTCTGGAAACGTTGTCTTGGGGGCAGGTGCCGTGATGAAGGCCCAGTGCCCGCCACAGCTTCCCAGACTTCCTCAAACAGAAGGTGGGTGAGTCCGACTCGAGCAGGTTGGCAGGGGAGTGGACAGAAGACAAGGCAAACAGGGACTGGTTGGCTCGTGGTGGTGGCTGTTAACCTCTCGTGCTCTAAAGCACAAACTGGCAACATTGTCACAAAGATGATGCCCCTTCGTATGGGGCCGCAGCGAGTCAGGGGGGATGCATGGCGTTCTGGGCGAAACAGGCTGGCATGCCGGCTGCCTGGGTCCCAGCCAATGTTGGTGCATGCGGGGGCACTACACGGAGCCCGAGCCCGAGGGCCTGAAGTCAGTCAGGGGACAGGTCTCCACAGGCGCCCACACTAGGCTCAATTCCCAGGTGGCTTTCACATCCAAAACGTTTCTCCAATTTTTTTTTGCCAAGTAATTTAAGTTAGCAAGTAGAGAAAATGAATAAGAAAAATCCACTATATCAGGTTCTGTTAAATTGTAGCTTGTTACCCAGTTTAATAACAAAATTGATTGAAACAGTAACTGAATCTTAAGAATGTTAAAATGAAACTGAAGAGAACTTCAGGCCCAACCTTTTCCTTTCACAGACAAAGAAACCACGGCTCAGAAGCCTGCTGCTGAGGGCGTGCGTGCGGAGAAGGACTCCTCTGGGCCCCGTCCCCGGGGGCCACGCTCGCTCCAAAGCGGTTTCACTGCTTCAGTGGCCGCATCCCATTTGGAGGAGGCAACAAGCAGCATCTCCTTCTGCCTGAGCGTCCCGTCCCCTAAGCAAAAATAACCCTGCAGATGTGGAGCTGAAGGGGTCGAGGGTGGGCCCCACGGGGGAGGGGACGTGGGTCTCACAGGGGGAGAGGCTTGCGGGTCCTATGGGGGGTGTGGAATGAGTGGCTGGGGCCTGGCTCTGGGTCGCTCTGAGTCTCAGCCTCACTGCTGGCACGGGCAGCATTGAGGGCAGTGAGGCTACGTCTGAGGACCTGACTCTATGGAGCGGGACCCTGCAGGGGATGCGGGCCCCTCCCCGACAGCATGCTACTGCGGAGCACAGAGCGCATGGAGTCTGACCCCGCAGACCAAGTAAAGAGAAGACACAGGAAGAGGTCCTGCTTAAATGGAGGCTTGAGATAAAATGAGTGACAATGAGCCACCAACAGGAGAGTCTGCAATGAGCCTCAGAGATGTGTCACACGGGGCAGAAGCAGGCGTCGTGGCCCCTGGACCAGGTTCGACTTTGTGGGCTTGGTTTTGATGACTCCTAGGTGACGGGGGGGCCCTGTTTTGATGCGGGCGCAGGCTGAGATGCCTTAGCTCTCCAGACAGATGAGCTGCACACACATCGCCCTCGCGGGAGCAATGAAGGCAGATGCAGCGGGAATGTGCGGGGACAGGACGCCTGTCGTCACAGGAAAAGCAGGGACCACAAAAGGCACTCGACCCGTCCACGCAATTGCTTCAACAGACTCAACTGTCTACGCTGCTCACACGGCACGTAGACCCAGCTCGCTGTGCTTACAAAGTGCATGTGACCTGAGTGTGCGTGCGTGTGCATGTGGACACACACACACCACACCCAGGCCCCCCCAACGCACACAACCCCACACCCACACATACACAGACGCAAACATGTACACACATGCACACGCATATGCACATGCACACATGTACACAGATGCACACGCACACGCACACGCACGCCAGGGAAAGCATGACCAAACGGTAGCGGCGGTAAAATTGTGTGAGTTGCCTGCTTCCCTTGTTATACTTCGTTATATTTTCCAAACTTGGACAACGAATACCATATTCCTCTATAACGAGAAATAACATATGAAACAGACCTCGGTTGAGGGGGAAGAAGCATGAGCCGTAAAGCTGGAGCGTGTCCTCGTTCACGTGTACTGTTATGTTTCAAAGCCCCGACTGTTGACTATTGAGCTTCCTTTAAAACAGGGAACTATTCAAAGTCCAGCAGGAAAGTCCAGACACTAAACCCTGACCGTGCAAACGTGGCAGGAACTGCCTGCGGACACACAGGATTTCTGCCACTTCCCTGCTCTGGGGGACGGGGGGCCCCTTGCAGGCCCGGACGCACACGGGAGGCTGCTGGAGGCGGCCCGCGGCTGTCTGTCCGGCTTCTGGGTGTCTGTTTGCCACGAGCCCGAGAGCCGTCTGCACCTGGTGCTCCTGCTGGGCTGGGTCACCCGTCGGGGTGTCCTTGCAGTTCTCGGGCAAGTGGGAAACAGGGTGGGACCGAAGGAGCCCGTGTGCGTGTGGGAGGTCCCGAGGGAGGGAGGGGACCAAGCTCCCCAAGCACAGGTTTCCCCTGGGGCCAGGGAGGAATCTTTTCCATCAGACACCAGTTGGAAGAGCTTCTGATAAATGGATTAGAGCTTTGGAAAAGAAAGCTGAAGTCACAGGTAAAGATGCTTCTGATCGAGCCGACCGTGAGGACCCGGCTGCCAGGCCCCCCATGGGAGCTGCCCTCAGCTGCCTCCATGGCGGCCAGGGGCTCCCCTCCTGACTCAGAAATCCCACCACCCACAGACTCCCTGGGCACTCCACTGCAACACTCGGGGTCCCCGCGAGCCCCAGGAACACACGACGTTCCCAGTCTGAGCATTGAATAAGCCAACTCCCCATTTCCCTGCCCTGTGAGAACATCCACCCACACCCCCATGGTCAGCGGGGTGAGCGAGGGGCCACATATACCCCCATGGTCAGCAGGGTGAGCGACAGAGCTCAGGAGGACTTCACATTCTTCCATCGCCTGCTGGCCACGGTGTACTTCGCTACCCCGAAGACCTCCTGCTGCTTTTCCAGGATGAGTCAGAACACACACACACTCCCTGGGAGAGGTTACCCCGCTGCATCAATAACCACTGTGGGCACCAATGGTCTAAATACACCACTCAGCAGACGGACCGTCAGACCCGGCGATCGGCTGCCCTAAGAGGACCGCTGGAAACATAAGGGCCCCCAAGAAGGGCTCGGGCGCCGAGAACAGTGTGCCGGCCAGCACAGGCTGCAGAGGGTGGGCGTAGAACATCCTCGCCAACCATGGGGGCGGGAAGGACTTCTCAAGTGCCTCGCCGTGCGAACAGCACCTAGGAGCCGTGAGAAGCCGAGTGCTGGCGGGCTCCGTGCACCCTGGGCATCCGCGAGCCCGAGGGCCGGGCCCCAGCTCCGCAGCCTGCCAGCGCCTACCAGCACACCCGCTAGTCGGCAGATGAGAGCTGGCTTCATATCTAGTGCTCGTTCAAGACCAGAGTGCACGGAGTGACGGGGCCAAGGGTGCTGGAAGACCCCTGCGAGGCCCGCACGCTCGGGCGACGACCGCCGGGGGGGGCCTGGGGCAGGTGCAGGGAGCAGCCAGGGTCAGGGCCTGCGAGCACGGCCTGGGGTCCAGTGCCCAGCGGGTTGTGCGCCTGAGAGCGCTGGTTTCCAGAAGCACTTTACTGTATTCTCGCTTGTGCTGTCACTCAGCCTGGTTATTTGCCATCGCTCCTGCGAGCAAGGGAGCCCCCAGCCCAGCCTCCGGAGCCCCCAGCCCAGCCTCGGGAGCCCCCAGCCCAGCCTCCGGAGCCGCCCGCGCCACCACGGGCTGCGTGCCTGCCGTACTTACCGGCTTGCACAGGTCTCTGTCCATCTTCGCCTCCATTTCCCAGATGTGGTGACCGTCTAGAAGAAAGGGGCAGAGGGACGCCTGTCACTCTGGGTGCCTGGTCGAGCCCACCCCTAAAACCGCGGACGGTCACCCAGCCCCGGGGACGCGCAGACCACTGCCCTCTGATGAGCTCGCCACCCTGGCTGTTAACTGGTAAGACCGGACAAACTGTGTGCGGGTCACCGGCGGAGGGGACGTGCTGGGCCCAGACGTGGGCCAGGGAGCCCGGCAGCGCCCGAAGGCCCCTGCTCTGCGGGAGAGAACCACATGCAGGGAGCTCCCCAGAAATCCGGACAGCCCCCCCGCCTATAGCCATAAGCACGCCGCCCCGGCCTTCACGGCAGGCGTGCCAAGCTTTGTGAAGAGCGT
The DNA here is from genome assembly GCA_004023965.1 of Spilogale gracilis. Classification (NCBI taxonomy): domain Eukaryota; kingdom Metazoa; phylum Chordata; class Mammalia; order Carnivora; family Mephitidae; genus Spilogale; species Spilogale gracilis. Next base: position 17,937 of record PITA01024160.1, read on the forward strand.
GCGAGCCCAGGAGAAATGCCAGGACCCGGGAAAAGTCATGGTCCTTAGCCTAGCCCAGGTGTGTGTCCTCGCTCTCGAACCCACGCGCTGTGTGCACCGGGGGCCGGGGGCTGGACGGCGCGGGGCCTGCAACACCTCTGTGTGGTTTAGGAGCAGACTTCTAACGAGGGGGGCCCCGCAGCCACCGGCCAGCCTCTGCTCACAGGAACTGCTGGCTAAATGAGAAAATCCTTTCTGTGATGACTTCTTGCCACATCAGAATACAGAAATGCAAAACACGGTATTTTTATCCTTCCCCCAGCGGCCGTTTGCATGTTTTTAAAAAAAGTAAAAAATATTCTGATGGCCTTGAAAGGACTCAGTGTCCTGCCGGCCAGCGGGGGAGGGGCCCCGAGAAGCCCAGTGGAGGGAAGGCCTACAAAGTGGGTTCCTGGCCTTTGGGACCCCTTTGCCACCGGCCAAGTATGTGGGGACTGGCTGGGGAGCTGATGTGAATGAGGAGAGGTCAGTCTCCTGCCGAGGCCCCCCCTCCCCATCTCCTATCACTGTCCCCTAGAGAACAATGACCGCAAGACGCACTTAAGTTTCCGCTCCTGCTCTGTTTCCAAAGAAGAGATATATGTGTCTCCCAGACCCTGAATTAGAAATAAAGTAGACAAAATCTCCTTTTTCTGCCTGACGGTGCGGGCGGGGGGGGGGGGGAACGGGGGAGGAAATGTGAGTCACACAGAGCCCGGGGCAGGGCTGGCTTGCCAGGACCCCAGCAACCTCTCGGGGCGCCCAAGGCCCCGGTGCAAACTACCCACCAGATGAACCCACTCCGTGATAAAATGCAGACCCGCAGCCCGAGGGAGCAGCGTCCATGTCTCCTCCAGGAAAACGGAATTGGAAACTAAAAACACCCTGTGCCGTTCTCTAAGGCACCTGCCCCCAGACCCCCGAGCTGACAGTGACCATGAGCTGCGGGTGCGGGGATGGGGTTCCGCGTGCCTGCCTGTGGACGGGCAAGCCGTCCGGGCTGCCAGGACAGACCTGCCTCGGGTTCGCGGGCGAGGGCCCCACCCATCGCTTGCTTAAGGAAATCGAAGACCACTTCCGGTAAGCAAGTCTCTCATGTTCCTGGTGCCTCTTAGAAAACTTTAGAGAAAGGGAATTTTAGGTGTTAGAACCTGGTCGGCTGGGGGCGCCCTGGCTGCTGCCGGCTCTCGGTTCGTGGGTGGAGCACAGGGCTCAGGTTCCCCGAGGGAGCGTGTCTGGGCCTCCCGTGGTGGGGCGGGGCTGCAGGCACAGGGAGCATGTGGGGGCAGGAGGGAAACCGAGGCCCACAAGGGGCTAGGACAGGGTGTTCTGCGACAAAGGGGCCCCGCACCCACCATCGACCCTCTAGGAGGGGTCAGAGCAGACCCCGCATTCCTGTGAACACATCTCACGAGCTCATCCACATCACGAAGTTACGTTGTCCTTCGTGGGGCCCGCTGGCCGAGTGCGCCAGTCCTTGTCAGAGCGTTGGCCCGGGGCCGGCAAACCACACAGGTCCAGAGCGCATGCTACGTTCAGCTTCCCCCAACGCTGAGCCTGCTGGGTGCAGGTGGGCGGTCTCATTAACATCCCGTTCAACGCCAGCTCCCGGAAGGCCCGTGGTGCAGGGCCGCTGGCCTGCGCTCCCTGCCCACTGGAGGACTGGGAACGGGTCCTGGGCTCCAGCCCTATTCGCCCTGAGCCTTTGTATCTGCGGCTGAGACGCGGCCCACGGGGCAGGCACCTGGCCTGTTTTTACCGAGGGTCCTACCCGAGCTGCCGTCCACTCACACAGACACAGAAAGACACACACGGTTCGAAGATGGAGGCACTGAGGCCATTCCACGTGACTGATCATCGTGGGCGCCTGGCAGTCACCACACTGCCAGCCGGACGTGGTCTCCCCGGGAGCTGCGGGTACCCGGGCCCTGCCGTCCAGCCTCCAGGTGTGGGCGTCCGTGGAGCCCCAGCCTCTGAACGGAACGGCCAGAGCTGAGCCAGCCCTGAAGCTCCAGCCTTATCAAGAGCTGCCTGGGTCCTCAGTAGGAAACTGCGCGCAAGCCCAGAAGGAAAAATATTCCGAATCATTAGGGAATTCCCTGCAGTGTGAGTCATCGGAACGGCTTCCCCGCCACACCCGCCGGCCCGGAGGCTTCCACGGCCGGCCCCCCGCTGACGCAGCCTCAGAGCCCAGCTCTTAGTCACACGGCTCCTGGGGCGGCTCAGGACCCATGGGGCCACGTGGAGGCCCCCAGCCCCGCGCAAGCATCGGAGGCTTTGCTGAGCCCCCGCGAGTGGGGGTGCGGACGCCCAGGCACTGGCTTCCCACCAAGTCACAGCATCAGCCGACAGGCAGGAGGGGACAGCAGAGGTCAGAGCACACAGACGCGTGTGCAGCAGGGACGCGTTCGCAGCCACGGTCTCCTCCCCACCTGTGGGCCGGCCGTGGGAGCCGGCCGCAGGCCACACGCTGTCCCCAGGCTGCCAGGGAAGGCAGAGGGAGAGGCACCAACGGGGGCTCCCTCCACAGCCCTGGCGGGGCCTCCCCAGCAGGCGGGTGCTCTGGGGCTGCTCCAGGGGGAGGGCCCCGTTTACTCCCCAGGCCTCACACCCAGGGGTCCTGCAGAAGATGCTCCCGTGGGAGAAAGAAATCAGCTTCCCGGCACGGGGCTCAGCCTGGCGGCTCCACACACAGCTGAAGGCGGCATCCCCACGCACACGGAAGGGCTCGGGCGTCTGCACCCCGTGCTGGTGGGCAGCAGAGCCGAGAGGTAGGCGCAGGCCCCGTCCACGGCAGGTGGGTAAACTCCACGGAGCACGAGCAGCCCTGAGAGGGACGGCGCTCAGCACACACTCCTGCTGGGGCACCCAGGACGCTCGCGTTGCGAAGCCGCCACACGCCGCGGGACCCCTCCACTGCCCTGGGGCGGCGTCCAGAAGCTGCCGGGCCGGGAGACAGGGGACGGCGTGTGGGATGGCTCCCCACCCAGAAGAGGCCAAACACCCCTGAACGTTAAATGGCTGAGCTGCACGGTGAGTTAAGCCTCAACAAAACTGCGTTCTCCACCATGCACGTGTGTGGTCCGGCATCGGCGGCCTGGAGAGCAGAGGGAGGCGCAGCCTGTGTGAACCTGTCCGGCAGCCCCCTCCACACCCAGGCACTCCCACGCCTTCCCGTCAACACCGACGGGCGCGAGAGAGCAGGACCTGGAACAGAAAACCCTCCCCGATGGAGAGGGACCTGTGCCCACTTTCCGGATGTGCCCTCGGTGCGGACCCAGGAGGACGTGGGCATGGTTTGGGGAGAACCACAGGAAAAGACCAGCCACCAGCCCAGAGAAGGGAAATTTCAGGGACAACCCTCTCACGGCAAAGGCGCAAGGCCTCTGGCCCGACTCAGGAAGCCCCAGGGGGCCTGGAGAAAGGCCCTCCTGCCCAGGCTCCGTCCTCTGTGCAAGCCCCAGCACGGGTCACCGTGCCCCAGGAAGGACTGGGGGGGCAAGGTCATGCCGAGCCGCCACGGGCCGCCCTGTCCAAACGCTGCGTCCAGAGGGCAATCTGGGACCACAGGAGAGCTCACGGAGCAGTGGAATTCCCTCCAGGCTGGGCTGAAGCCACCGTTCCCCACAGGCACCAGGGGCCATCCTGGGACATCAGGAGCCGGGGAGCCACAGGGGTCCTGGGACACGGGCAGACCCCACAGGGCCTGTGGTGCGACACCGAGCACCCCCACGTCCCTTCTAGCTGGGCTCCTCCCGAGACCACTCGAAACGTCCTGTAGTTCACGAATGCGGGCGAGCATCCGGGCTGGCCGCCGCGACGTAAGCAGCAGCCTTCTCGAGACCACGTGCTGGCCCACCGCCACTCGTGGGAATGAGCCTGGCTGCCGGAACCGTCAGTCCTGCACATGGTCCCAGGGACGCCGTCCAGGGGCACCGGCTGCTTCTGCCGCCCGCATGGCCAGGCCCTGCCGGGGGGGGGCACCCGCCGAAGAACACTGCCCACAGACACGGGCGAGCGAGGGGGCAGCGGTGGTCCGTGGGGACCCCCTCCCACAACCACGGCAGGGGACCCCGCCCCACGTGAGGACCCGCACATCCGGGGGCCGTGTCCGCACTCTCTCCTGAAACCTCTCAGAACCAGCGCGCCAAGGAAGTGGGACCTGCCGCCCCACGGCCACGGCCTGTCCGGGGGAGGAGGTGCGGGCACTGGCCAGGATGCTGGGGTGAGCTCTGCCCGGTGGGGCCAGGAGCAGAGAGATCACAGGGCACCTGGGGCTCCCGCACACGGTCCCTGCCCACGACATGGCCGCACCCCTGCGGCAAGAGGGGGTCCTCACACACACAGCCCCCACTCACACTCACACGGAGCCCAACACACACCTGCTCTCACTGTGTGAGGTCCCCACAGTCCCTCCTCCCTCCCCAGCTGGCCCCTGGGGACCCATCAGCACCCAGCAGAGGGGCCGGGCCGTGCCCAGGAGGACACTGAATGCTGCTGTCACCCCAGGTGCCGGGTGCCCCTCGTGCCCCAACCCGCCCCTTCCCGGGGGGAAAGTGCACCCTCTGGGAGACACAGCAGCTGCGGCCGGGGCCCCGAGGCAGGAAACACTGCTCCTTGAAGCCCTCACAGAGCCCCGGCTCCCTGGGGCAGAAGCCCGGAGCGACGGCAGTGCAGCCCCGGCACGGGGTGGGGCACCCCCGGGACGGCTGGAGCAGCCCCCGGAGCGGGCACTACGCGGCCTTCCTGGCAGGACTCATGTTCAGGGCTCCGGCGCTCAGGGTCCCTGCTCACACTGCCGCCTTCGCGCCAGGGCTGGACTTCGCAACAGACTGGTAACCTCATCAAGAGCCCCCGGGACAACTCTAACCTGATTGATTCTAATGGTTTCTCCAAAAAAACCAACGAGAAAAAGCCCGATTACAGTTACTGAGCTCAGCGGGACGTGTTAGGGGAGCACGAGTGTCCCTCGGCCAGGACCGGCTCCCCTCCTTGAGAACATGGCCTGCGTGTGTGGAGACACGTGAACCACCTTATCTAAATACAAACACAAACCAGCGACAGCGTCCAGATGTGGAACCGAGCGTCTAGACCCGCTGAGGAGGGACCCAGCCTGCGGCCATGCCGCCACCCATGCCCGTGGCTCGTCAGCTGTGCACGGGGCCGGGCTGCTGGAGGGGGCACCTGCCACACATCCGAACACTGAGGTCCCCACAACTGCGGGCTCGTGGCCAACCTCCACGTGGCAGCACCAGGCCACGGAGCACAAATCGGGGGCGGACCGGGACGGCCGCCAGGCTGCAGAAGGAGCCAGGGCGCCCACAAAGGGGGAGCATCCAGGACCCCAGGCCCTACCCCAGGGCCGTGGGGACTGCCCCTTCATGCATGCAGCAGCTAGAAGAGTAGCCACTTGGGCCATATCCCAGCACGTGGCCTCGCACGGCTGACCCCCCCCCCCCACAGATACGAAGCTCAAAAGGTCAAATCATTTCAAACTTAGCCTCCTCCAAAGAAGAATGTTCCGGTAACACAATTCTCCTAATCATTATGCTTGCCCGGTTTTCTCTGTAATTTACGAAATGTGTTCCAATTATGTGCGTGAGCGCACGGGCAGACCACGCTGAACACACAAGCCGTCTTGGTGGAGGCACTTAAGCCTCCTGCTCTTGGCATAAAATCAAGACCCTGTTGGGGAGGCTGAACCACACCATGGTCTCCAGTGGTCAGCGTGGGTCCTGTGCCCGTCCCCTCCGTTAATGGGGAGGAGGAGACGCAGGCCAGCAGTCAGGGGGCAGGACCTCGTGCCTGCGGGACATGCTCCGCAGGGGTCGGGCTCGAAACCAAAGCTACAGAGAGCTTCTGAGAGAGGGGAGCCCCTCGCGTGCTCTCGCCCGCCCTCGTTTGCTGTCTGCGGGAGCGCCCAGTGGCCTCTGCCCGGATGGGTCGGCCGTCCCGGGCTACAGCTGCGTGTACACAGACGGGGGCTTATCACCCCAACGTCAGAGAAGAGAGATCCGCTTGCACACACAGCCCCCCTGCTCCAGCACTGGGCACACACAGGTCTACACTCCCCAACGCATCGACACACGCACACGACAGCGGGAGCCCAGAGGGACACCGGACACCCAAAGAACAGCAGCACCCACCCCGCGTCCCGGGGCACACCAAGAACAGGGCCAGAAGGAGCGAGGGTGGTGGGGAGGCCTCCGGTCCAAGCGCGGGTCCCACCGCCCACCACAGCCGCTCCGCATCCACACGCCTGCCGCCAAGACCGCTGTGGCTCGGAGCAGCGAGAAGCCCTCACCGACACAGAGCAGAATGGCGCTCCCCAACACGGCCCGCACGGCGGCCAGGCGCAGGGGCTGCTCAGAGTCAGGAGGCAGACATCGTCCGGTCCGGGCAAAGGGCACACACAGCGAGCAGCGGCGAGCCCCTGGCGGCGGCAGAGCCCGGTGGGCGTCAGCCCCCAGGAAGCACGGACCACCGAGCCAGGAGCCGATCCCCAGCAGAGCCGCGGCAGACCCCCCGCCGTCCGTCTGGAGGAAAGTACCTGGCGCCTTCTCCACGAAAATGACTTTGGAGTCTTGCAGGAAGTTGTGTCCCGACAGGACCATCTTCTTCCCGCCGAGGACGGGGCAGCTGGCCGCGCTCTGTTTCTCCACGAGGGGCAGCTCCTGGGCGGACCGCTGGGCTGCACGGGTCAGAACACGGAGAGTGAGCGTGCACCCCGGGCCACCTCGTGCCACCTCCCCGAGAGCGCGCCCCGCGGTTGGCCCATCTGTCAGGGCCGGGCACTTCCCGGCGGCTCCTCGGGCCCTGGTGGGGGGCACAGCATGAGGGGCAGGCTCGCGGCATCACACAAACACGAGCACGGCAGGCGCACGGCTGGTCTGTGCTCGCGGGAACGTCCAGACGCGATGAAGTGAGCACACACGTAGGTCTGTGTGTGAAGACGCCACCCAGGGGGACCCCCGGCCTCTGCGGGGACCAGACACGTGGCTCCAGGTGAGCAGCGCCCGTCTGGACGCTGCGTCCTGCTGGAGGGAGTGCGGGCTCTGGCGTGGGAGCCACGGTGAGACCTGGCGCCACGGGCCCCGTGCGAACTACGGGTGGAGCCCTGGGACCAGAGGGACTGGGATGAGGCCGGCTGCTGCCAGGAAAGTGGGGGCATCTGGGGGGGACAGACACCGTGAGGCCGCTGACCCACAGTCCCCAGGGGGGAGCGGCGCTGGTACAGAGGTCCCGCGGCCAGCTACGCACATGTCACCCAGCCCGCGGGTCTGCAGGGAGGAGGCCACGCATCAGACACGTGGAGTGGCCGGTGGCAGAGCCCTGGGCCGTGCCGAGGTGTGCGGGCAGCTGTCTTTGGGGCTCTGCAGGGGGACAGACACTGCAGGGAAGGAGTCCCAGGCTCTGAGGTGGGTCAGACAGGCGGGTTGGTGCGCCGCGGGGGCAGGCAAGTGTTCTGTGAAAACCACACCCCAGACGGGAGGAAAAGGGGTCGCCGGGCAGAAGACAGTCAGACAGTGGCCGGGGGCAGGCATGCCGGCCACACTTCCTACAGGAACACGGACAGGCCGCCGCGGTGTCCTGCCCGAGGCCCGGGCACAGGGCAGCTTGGGGGTCTCCACTAATGACTTCACATGTGACAATACAGGGCCCCAGCAAAGGACCCTGAGCTCTCACTGCGGCCGAGGCCCCCCAGGAGCAGGGCGCTCAGGCCCAAGGCCAGACGCGCCGAAATCACACACACAAGAGAAGGGAAAGCCAGGGGCCGGCAGGGAAGGTGAGCGAGACATACGCGGGCCGACAAACTTCCACTCACACGGCCCCACAGACCAGCTCGGCTTCTGGGGGTTTGGGGACAAGCTCTCCTCTTTTGCCCACGGGTGCCGGGAGCAGGGGGCCTGCGACACGCAGAGCCCACGAACCCGAACCCAACACAGCAAGCTCTCGGGGGTCACTGCCACAGGCAAGGGGTGAGAGCGATGTGCACGTGAGTATGGTCCACGTGTCTGCCGACGAGGGCAGGGAAGGCGCCACGGAACTGAGCATGTGACATGGGGAGGCTCTGACACTCACAGCATTCGATGGGGTTCGAGGCCACCTGCAGGGACAGCGTCCGGCCGCCAGGCTGCGGGATGTGGACCCGGAAGACCAGCCTCACCCTGGTGTTCTTCCTCCCGATGTCTGTCTCCCCTTTCCGCAGCTCGATGTCCGAGTTTCTGAGCTTCAGGATCCCAGCACAGTCCACACTGCTCGGAACAAGGGTCCGCACCAGCCCCTGAGTCCCTAACGCACGACACGGCGTCCCCGCTCCGCCCCTTGCCGAGCCCCTGGCCCCCACACGACAGCACTTGAGGGAGGCCCTGGGAGTGCGCGGTGCCCAACAGTCATCAGGAGGAGGAGAGCAGGCCGCGGATATGGGCCTCTTAAGGTCAGCCGTCAGCCCACGACGGCTGCTTCCGAGCCACCAGGGCAGTCTGGACACACGTCAGAGCCACTGGTGTCAGCGACAACAGAACCCCCTGGGAGCTCTGTCCATGGAGACTATACTCCTTCCACCGTCCATGTTGGCATGCGGTCCCCCCCCCAGCTCAGACATAAAGCGATGGGGGGTGAACGCAGGCACAGGGGGGACGGGCCACAGGGATCCAAGTAGTCAAGTGCCGCGTGCAGAGAGGCAGAGACCCACAAACACCACCCCCACGATGTGTGGCTTACAGGGGTGTGGAACCCAGGGCAGAGACATGGCGGAGAGGCTGGCATGAAGGCCACACCAGCCAGTCCCGCCCCAGCCTC
>PITA01024161.1:0-10257 GCA_004023965.1 Spilogale gracilis
AGGGAGGAATAAAGAAGGAAAGAAAGAAAGAAAAAGAAAAAAGACTATGAAGGGGCTGTTTCCAGCATGAATCTGTGCATTGAGTTAAATTATGCCTGTATGCATGCTCAAGATCTCAAGGAAACTTACAAAAACTTAAAGAAATGTTTAATAATCCCTAAAGAGTTAAACCATTCATTGGAAATCAGAAGTCTCAACCCAAATACAATTTGGAATTGGCTAAATTGTGATGGGTCTTAAGACACCAAGTCAACATGGGTTTCCTAGCAACACAACTGGGAACTGCCTTGGGCACAGGGCTGCCGAAATTCACCTGACAGGTACTGTTCCTCACATTCAGTGACCCTAAAGAAAAGCTAACATCACCTCCATGCCCTCCTCATGCCTCTCTAGCCCATGCCTCCCCACCTTTCACTCCCATACACAGCACCTCATCCTCTCCTGCCCTAATGTAAGCCTTCCCCCAGTTCTTCATGGCCTCTGGGATGAACCCTAAATTCCTCAGCCTGATACCCAGAGCCCTCTGTGCCTTGCCCCCAAATGACCATATCCCCTTAGAGCACCCTCTGTCCTCTGGAGGTCCATGACAAGCCTGGAGTCCAGACGGGCTCTTGTCCATTCCTGAATGTCTCCAGGCATTAGCTCATTCCATTTCCTCCACCCCAAACACCCTCTGTCCTTCCATCTCCTACTTTGTTCCTTTGTACCTTCAGAGAGTATATCATTGCTCTAAAAGAGACAGAATGGACAGTGAAGCCGGACCAGCACTCCAGAGGAGTGGGCTCTGCCCCTGAGTGTTCAGGTTGGAAAGTGCAAATGTCCCAAATTGAATGAGTTCAAATGGCATCAGAGATCCTATTGATTAGACCTCGGAGCCAGTAGCAAGACTGGCAGACCTGAAGACGGACAAGTTGCGTTATGCTTCCCCACAATGCAAAAGCAATCTTCAACTAGATTTGACAACCCGGGGAGCAAGGACACTAATTAATCGGAAGGCAGCACTGGCTCCTTGTCCCGGAGGTCCCCTGAGGAGCTGGGGGCCATCCAAGGAGTTTGCAGGGGAGAAAGGCTACGGGAGCCGGGATAACGGTGGGGAAAATGGTCCCCCAGGGGCTGCCTGGTTCCTGTTCGAAAGCCTCCCTCATTCCCACCCCTAGAACTCAGAGCATGTCTTGCTTTTGCCAATTTTCTGAGACAGATAAAAAAGATTGGAATCCTGCCTCTGAAACCAACAGGAATGCAAACAAGTGCGCTTCATGTTGATCCAGGAAAGATTCTAGAAAGGATGGGTTTCGAGCATTTAAAAGGGAAGCAGCAAGGATTCATTGAGAATGCGCTAGGCAAGGTTAGTCTCGTATCCTGCTTTCCCCGTGGGGACAGCAGCCCTTGATGTCAGGTTACATGTGGTCTTTGGCATTGCAGACTTTCTTCTCCACACATCTGAGGCCGCCTCCCCCACCCATCCCCCTGCCCTGGCCTCCTCTCCCTATGCCAGTACCCAGAACCAATACTTCCCAGAGGCAAAAAGCCTTACCCCCTGGGGCTCAGCACCAAGATGCTGTTGGTCATTATCTGCTCCTGACCTCCTGCCCAAGTCCAAACAACTGTCCTATCCCCTGTGTTTCAGTTCATTGAGACGGACCTCAGGCCTTGGCCTGAACACCTATTCTAGCAAGCCACCTGAAACTCTGTCCCCCTTGGCCTCCTCCTCCCCAAATTAAGAGCCCTGACTCTGAGCCCTTAATCAACTACGAGAGCCCTGCCAGATGGCAACTACATAGCCAACCAGCCTCCTACCCATCCAGATCCTTCCATTAGGACCCTCAATTCGCCCCATCAATGTGGTCTCCTCCTCTGAGTCACCCTAACCCACTTGCCTAAACTGACTGCTATTAGGAAGGTACCAGAAGAAAACTCCCCTTGGCTCCTCATATGGGTCTGTGCTTCATCTGGGTTCTTCTCTACACTTTCAGCTCTTCAGCAAGGGACCTGAGCAGATCTGGCCAAAATCAGAGGGGAGATGAATCAGGGGAATGTGGTCAACATGGTATACTAGCTTCATCAAGGTCTCTTATAGTCTTTCGGTGCAGAAGAAAGGCTAGTTATTACAACAAAAAGTAGGGGCACCTGGGTGGCTCAGTCAGTTAAGCATCTGACTCTTGGTTTTGGCTCAGGTCATGATCTCAGGGTGGTGAGATGGAGCCCATCTCACCCGTCAATGCATTGTGTTGTATTTGCCTTTTTGCATGTCTATGAGCTCTCTGAAGGCAGTGACGGAGTCTCAAGCATCTCTAAATCCTCAATACCAAGAACAGAGCTGACACAGAAAAGGCATTCAAATATCTGTAGATTGATGGGTGGAAACTTGTGGGAGTACAGCATATATTTTGGAAAACCTAATAAGGGCTCCAGGCATTTTTGACAGGATAGAGTGACAAACTGGGTTTAACAAGATATAATTTAATTGGAACAAATGTAAGGTTCTGCCCTTGGGTCCAAAAGGCATGTGTGTGGGAAGAGGGAACGGTGTGTCGTTGCAGTTTATATGAAAAGCCTGGGGATCTGGAATTGTCAGTAAGCTCAGCACGGGTCAACAGTGTGATCTGACTGCCAAAAATACTAACACAATCTTAGCTTGCACTAAAAGTGTAGCCTCTAGAACGAGGTGATGCGCGCATTCTAGTCAGACCATGTGGTGGATCTGGGTTCGTTCTGACCTTCACTACCCTGGCTATAGCAGGATCTGAGGCAAAAGTCCAGGGTGGTGAGGGGACTTCCGGTAAAGTCCAGTGGGAAATGGAGGGAGGATTAGGGTCTAGTTAGCCTATAGAAAGCATGTAGGCTCATACTACTTATCTCTAAACATCCAAAAACACATGGCCTATTATCAGGAGTTATTTTCCAACCCAGAGGGTTGTCCAGAATGGACAGGTAGGAAGTCTCCTGTCAATGGGTAATAATCTCAAAATCCCACAGAACCATCTTTTTAAAGCACAGGTGTGATTATGTGTTTCTCTCTCTCTCTCTCTCTCTGTTTCTCTCTCTCTCTGTTTCTCTCTCTCTCTCTCTCTCTCTCTCTCTCTCACACACACACACACACACACACACACACACACTCCTAATCTCTGTAGCCCACACATTTCTTCCCTACCACTCAACCCCTACTCAAACTCCAGCTTTAAACACTTCTAAGGCCCTCCAATGTCCTTGGGATACAAAAGGAAAATTCTTTGTACTAGCTCTGATTCCCCCACCCATTGCTGGCCTCCCCCTCTACTCTGTCCTACCCCCTACCTCTCTCCTTGCTCCCTCTACCCACTTCAGAACCTCTCACCAGACTCTCCTGCCTCAAGACCCTAGCCTAGGCAATTCCCTTTGCTTGGAGTGCTCTTCCCTCCCTTCTTAACCTAGTTCACCCTCCTGATCTCTTTAGGGAGAGGCTCCACCCGTCAGGGAGCAGATCATTGCCCTTATTCGAGGCGGTCTTAGCACCAGATGACTCATTCCTTCTAGGACTCTTTGGCTGCCTCAAAGTTTACATTTCTGTATGTGTTGCATTGCTTGATGTTACCCTACTGGATTGTAAGCACCAGGAGGGCAGGGACTGTATGTGGGTTTGCTCCTAATCTCATCACCTCCTTAGCACTGTACACAGGGTCTGGCCCACACATGGGCTTAGTCAGCTACTTGCTAAACAAATAAATGAATGAATAGATGAGACAACCAGATACATGAACTATTTGGACAAATGAAAAGCTGCAGGTGAGTGGTTGGACTAACGGACTTTCAGGGCACTTTATGTTGCCAAAGTGCCTGATATTCACAATCAAAAACCCCACCCATTCTTCAAGGGACCCTCAAATGTGAGCCGTTTCAATTTACCAAGTGTCTGCTTCCCGTGAATCTACCCTTTGGTTTCAGTTTTTTGTTTTTGTTTTTACACATAGGTTCCACACCCAACATGGGCTTGAACTCATGACCCTGAGAGCAGGAGTTTCATGTTCTATTGACTGAGCCAATCAGGCGCCCCTAGTTTGCCCTTCTGTAAACAGCTGGTAATGCACTTGCCCTATCGCACCTGATCTGTAAAGACATTTGCGCATCTGTCTAGAATCTATCCAGGGAAATATCACAGCCACATTTGCACCCTCCCAACACACCCCAACCTACAACCAGTAGGTTGTATACATACATATACTATGCGGGTAGGCAGATATCATTTACTTGGCACGCCATTATGCCGTGTTTCACTAAGTCTTTTCTCTCAATTAGTGAAGTGTGTTTGCACGCATTAAGTGTCACAAACTACAGGTCAAACCCCACTGTAAGGAGATATGTTACACCAGCGTTCCGTTGTAGCAAATAGTTTGAAGTCGGGAGACCACAGAGAGGTTTGGCCCCGTGAGATCCTAGCTATAAAGAGATCCTGTTGCAACCCTTTTTGTGAATTTGACCCGTGTCTCCTTTAATGAATTTTGAAACCATCCTCCTTCAGGCTGCCAATTACAGTCAATTTTCACTCATTTAAAAATCATAAACAGTAAATTAAATTGAACACTCTTCATTTAATACTTCCCTGTGGGCTTTTCATTCTTCCCTCCCCAAATTAAGACCCTATTGAATAAGTAAGTATAAATTCTCAAGAAATTTTAACTTTATTTTTCTAGGCTGAACTCAATTTCTGTCCCAAGTCCCATTTTTCCCTGTAGCTACAAATGTAATCTTGCTAATGCATAGTAAGTAATCTTGCTTCCTGCTTCGCGGCCTGGCACTCCGGTTCCTTGATGTGGTATTTAGGGTCCAGAGCATTGTGCTGTTTTATGAACTCATCTTTCAAGATGAAGCATTCTGCCAAATGCTCAGTGTGGTCACTGCTCCATGATGACGTCTATTGAGGGGTCCCTCCCCCGGGTCTGAAACACGGCCTGAGTTAGGATTTGTGGTCCACTGCAAATTATGTTAAACCCATGCTTCTCAAAGTCTGGTCTCCACGTCAGCAGCATCAGCATCTCAAGGGTGCTTGTCAGAAATACAGCTCTTGGGCTCCATACCAGACTACTGAATCTGAACGAACCAAGCCTTCCACGTGGTTCTCATGCATGCTCAAGTTTGAGAATCAGACCAAGGGAGTTCTATATCCTCACAAAACACAAAGTCTGTAGGTTAATGGCTATCACTTGGTGACACCGGGGCCACTCCTACTTGCAGTGAAAGCTGAAGAAACCCCATAAGTGCTTTGATCCCCTGTAGGGGAAGATGGCAGGGAGACGGGGGACAGCTATGGCTGCAGGGACAGCCAACCACCCATGTCTACCCCATAGCTGTTACACCTCACATGCAGAAATCCCCTGCGGGTTCCGCCCTTCCTCTGGAGTCCCGAAACTCCTCCTGCTCTCACCTTGGTTCAGGGCCACCAGGAACTTGGTTTCTCATCCTCCAGCCCAGATTGCACCTGCCGGAATCATTCTTGCACAATGCTGTGGCAAATAGCTCCTGCCCCACAGTCAGTCCTCCCTGCCCCCCTGCCACAGGCTCAGGTCCTCAGACTCATCAGGAACTCTGTCACCCCCTCCGTTTGGCACTGGGGCACGAGGAGGGCTGGAGAGGGGCAGGCTACGTGCCAGCTCCGGGCCGCCTTACAAACCATCTCCGCCACCCCAGGGAGGAGTCCCCTCTTTCAAGAATCTCATCTTAAATAGAAAGAACAAATACTGGTACAGAATGTACGCTCCCACATCTCTCCAACATACACCAGGATTGCATCTTAAAAGCCAAGCTCTGGAAGTCTTTTTTCTCTGACTCTGTTCTTGAAGCAAGGGAAGCCTCGGATACAGTGGTCTGTAGGAGGTGGGGGTGGAGGGAGTGGTTCAGGGGAGAAGGGGGGGAGGGAGGGCGGGAGGCATTGAAGACTTGACAGCATCCTGTCAAATCTGGAATGACTTCATAAACAGTAGCTGCTATTTTCAAAAAAACATCTTCGGAAGGGAATAGTGTACAAATGTTGGAGTGTGTTGGTGGGGGGTGTCTCCCCTAATGCTGTGTCTATAACGTCCAAAATAACAGTCTGCAAAGAAATCTCTCTCAAACCCAGTTATTTTGAGAGGAAACCTAGTGGAGTGGAAGGAATAGTGGGGTAAGAATTGAAAGACTTGGATTTTCTCTCCAGATGTGTCACTTCCTTGCTAGCCAAGTCACTTCAACTCTTTGAATCGTGGATGATAGAACCTATAAAATGCAATCAAGAAACCTGCTCTGCCTGCCCGGTGCTTATTTTCATGCCCATTTTACAGATACTGGTTGTAAAGGGTCAAAGGCACGTAAGGCATGTAAAAAGAATCTGAAATAAAGCAGCGTTTATGCAAATGGAAGTTCATGGAAATACCACTACGTTCTGTCTTATAAGCCAAAGGGGAGATCATTATTTGCTTTAATAGAGCCAATTTTTTCAAACAAATTAAATTCCAATAGCATTTCATATTTACCCTGCAGTTTCTCTTTAGATGTTTTGAAGAGGTCAAAGAAATAAAGACAACGAAATAAAGAGGTTAAGGAAATAAGAGGCAACGGAAAAGTTTGTTTCCCATGTTACCCAGCAGGTGATTTTAGGTCAAGCATGCTTAATGATTTTCTGCCTGCTTATCTACCAATTACTGAAAGAGGCATGTTGACGTCTTCAGCCCTAACCATGCGTTTGTGTACCCCTTACAGCTTTGTCGGCTCTGCCTCACATATTTTGATGGGTTATTTGGTACATACACTTTTAGGATTGTTATATCCCCCTGGAGAATTTCCCTCTTTATCATCATGCAATGTGCGTCTTTATCCCTGGTAATTTTCCTTGTTCTGAAGTCAGCTTTGGTCTGAAATTAACAGCAACTCAAGCTTTCCTCCCACTGCTATTAACATGGTGTATCTTTCCCCCACGCCTTTATTGTTTTTTTATTTCCCCTTTTCTTAAATTGAAATATAATCGATAGACAATGTTTTACTTCTTTCAGGCATACAACACTGTGATTCAATGATCCCATACATTACTCAAGGCTCCCCACGATAAGTGTAGTCACCATCTGTCACCGTACGATGTTAGGACAGTATTATTGTGTTATATATTTTTCATCTCCGTGACTTATTTATTTTATAACTCGAAGTTTGTCTCCTCTTCATCTGCTTCCCTTATTTTGCTCATCTCCACCCCACCCATCTCACCTCTGGCAGTCTCCTCTCTGTACTTAAGAGTCTGTTTGGGGTTTTTCATTTGCTTATTTGTTTTGCTTTTTAGATTTCACATATGAGTGAAATCAGATGCTATATACCTTCCTCTGTCTGACTTATTGCCCTTAGCCTTATACCCTCAAGGTCCATCCACGTTGTCATAAACACGGTAACTTTTCACCTTTTTAAGTCTTTATATTTAAATGGATTTCTTGTAAACAATATAACTGAGTCCTATTTTTCTTTTTATCCACTCTCTTAGTCTGTGTATTTAGACCATTGACTTTTTTTTTTTTTTTTGCCAGTGGACATTTTTATTTTCAAGGTTCTTAGAATACATTGCTACATTTTCCCCCAAAGAGTTTTGCCTATTAATATACACATCAGCAATTTAATATAATAAGTGCCTGCTGCAAGCTGGTCCCTGGGAATAAATCCTGACTCCTTTGTAAATATCATTTTCTCCATATCCTTGCAGGCACAGGGTTTGGGTTTTCTTGGACCAAACAAATAGAACATCCATCTTAGTTTGCATCTCTCTGACACACAGGAGGTAGAACTTTCCTGCATATCTATCTACTTAATACACGAAGCACATTCCGATTGTACAAACGAATTGTCCATTTACATCTTGGGGTGATGATGTTTTTCTCACCGACATTCTTCATATTGTAGAGATAATTGCCCTTTGTCATTTTTGTGTCAGAGACTTTGAGAGCAGAGCGAGGTCTGGAGTTCATTTGGTCTAAAGCCCTTGTCAAATGCTGGCTTCAAAAAACATGTCCGTGACCTAACCTGCAGGACCTATGAATATGACTTTCCTTGGGAAAAGAGTATTTGTAGACATAATTGAATTAAGGTAGACCATCGCATTCAACATGATTATTGATGCAGTTGGTACTTGTTTTTTATTATTGATGCTTGTAACTCTTCTACAGTTTTCTATTCATAACATTTGTTCTTGGGCTCCTTTTTTCTCTTTTTCTATCTTCTCTGGTTTTAACTGAGCATTTCATAGGATTTCAACTTATGTCACCTCTTAGCCTATCAACTATACTTTAAAAAGTTTAAAAAGTTTAGCGATTGCCCTACAGTTTCCCATATACATTTTTAACAATTCTAGATCCATTTTCAAATAACACTATTCCACTTCACATGTAGTGGGGGTCCCTTGTGAAAGAGTGTGCCCAGTTTGTCTCTTACAGCCCTTAGGATGTTGCTGGTATTCGCTTCACTCTTCTGTGCACTGGCCTCTCCCAGTTCAGGGGTCTCTCACTCTTAACACAAGTCCACATTCAGCCTCCAGCAATTCAACAAAATTAACAGTTAAATGTTTCCTTTCATGGCTCCAGTGGCTACAGGTTTGGATGGACAGGTCTTGACTTTGACCTTCTGGGCTTGCCTGTCTCCAGATTTCAAGGTGACAGTTTGTCCTACAACCTCAGCTCTCAGACAGGTCCAGGAAAAGTCACTGACTTTCAGTTTGTTCCACTTTTTCTTGTGATGAGGCACCGGAGTGATGACTTTCAAGCTCTTTGCAAGTCGAAGCAGCCAGAAGAAGCCTAGCAGGTTATCGTGCACCATGAAGACAATAGTTGTGTTGGCTGGTTTTCTGAAAGCATCAGGCACCTTCAGCTCAATGATGCTCCAGCCAGTCAGCCAGTTCTATACTAAAGACAAAAAGCAGATGTGAGAGATCACTCCATCTTCCAATCTGATCTGAGGACCCCCTTTGCACAGTGTTACTGCACAAAGCAAGAACAAGCAAGTCCCTGCCTGTGCTAGCCTACAATCTTAGTGACGTTGGCTGTGACTGTTCCAGAACGGGGCTGCTGTTTTTCCATCCAGAAATGTCAACCACCCACCACACATAACCAAGAACTAGAATGCAGGAGCTCATCTCCCAGAGAATCACTATTCATTATACTCTCATCCACCCAAAAGCTCACCAGAATGAACCTGCTCTGTCAAAAAAAAAAAAAAAAAAAAATCAAGGATTTGATTATAATATGTACTTTTCAAACACTTAAGCAAATTGTTGGTTTAAAAAAAGAAGAATTCTCATCTCCAGAACTCTACCAGTCTGAAGTGGTTGAGAATGGGTGCTTGCATGGGTGATCATCCAGCACTATGAGGTTCTGGAGAGTTTCAGAATCATCCAAGGAAGATTAAATTATGTTCAGTAGTGCTTTCGTGGTAAGTGCACCTTACTTATACCATATTCCACATCAATGGGTTCTGACCATTCATACAAGGCACAAGGTGACCCTCTTCTGCCCAGAAGCCAATTCACTTTAATTCAATTTGAATTACAAAGGTTTGCTGAACGCCTACCACATATCCCGCCGCATGGTACACGAGGAAGCTCTATTCTTCATGGAGCTCACAATTCCATAGTTAAGGAAAAACAAACAAGTAAGCAAATCAACAAATGGACAAAACAGACCAGACGCACTTAGAACCCCAGGGCTCAGCACATGCAAGAATGGATTGAGTGTTTACACAGTGGCCTGTAGACAATAACTGCATACAGACACAGGGAGACCTGAGCCATCACGGAATGTGACAAAGGGAGAAAATATTGAGCCCAGTTATGGAGCGTTCTCAGGAATCTGGCAGTCCATAAAAGGGGGATAGTACCTAGCCATAAGGAAAGTGATGAGAACTTTCAGGAAATGGAAGGAAGTCTGGTATTCCTAGAATACGTGGGTGGAAAATGATAGGAGATGACTCTGGAAAAGCAAATCACAGAGGGTCTTGAATGTCATGGTGAGAAATCTGAGTGTTTTTCCTGTAGGCAATGGGACATCGGCAAGAATTCTGAGCACATATGTTTGGTCAGGCTTTAGAAAGATCATTCCAAGGATACCTGTGTAGGTCAGTCAGTTAAGCGTCTGCCTTTGACTCAGTTCATGATCTCAGGGTCCTGGGATCAAGTCTCATGTCAGTCTCCCTGCTCAGCAGGGAGTCTGCTTCTCTCTCTCTCTCCTCCTACCTCGTGCTCTCTTGTTCTGTCTCTAATATATAAATAAAATTTCAAAAAAA
>PITA01024161.1:10357-26849 GCA_004023965.1 Spilogale gracilis
AGGAAGGAAGGAAGGAAGGAAGGAAGGAAGGGAGGACACTTCAGAAACATCCAGGAAGGTAGACTGGGTGAGAAGGGGAGATGGGAAACACAGACTGTAGTCGAAAAGGTACCACACAAATTTAAGCAAGAGTTATGGAAAATGGAAATAGGTACATGGATGGGAGATAATCTGCAGAAAAAGAGTCAATGGCACTTGACAATGAACTGCACGTGACAGGTAGAAGGTGTAGGAGACAGCCCTGAATGACATGCAGAAAGAACTATGTTTCCCCACCCCTCACCTCCCACATCTACACCCTTTGCCAGGTGACTTTAAGGAAGTGATGTCAGGAAGCATATGTAGGGTGCTCGCTTCGGCAGCACATATACTAAAATTGGAATGATACAGAGAAGATTAGCATGGCCCCTGCGCAAGGATGACACGCAAATTCAGGAAGCGTATGTAGGGGAATGCGAAGCAAGACCGGGAGAGAAGGGAAACCCACAAAGGACACATCATCTAGCAATTTACCACTTGGCACAATGGAAGCTTAATCCTGCCCAACAACTCCAGGAGACATCTGTGAGTTCTCCTGCCCACAGGATGAAGGTCTGTGGGTGTTTATTGATCAGTCATTCTCTAGGGATGGCTGGGGAGGGCAGCAAGAACTTCTTGGGACCTTCCCCCAGGTGGGATAATTCTCAGTCACTCAGGATGCTTTCAGTTGGGGTCACAGTGCCCAGAACTGCTGCAAAGCACGGGAATACTGGCAACACACCAAATGTGTCTCTTATACCAGGAAAATGAGCAGGAGTTCAGGCAGGAAAGCGGAGCAAGGAAGAGAGAAGAGCCACTGCAGGCTGTGGAAACACGGTCCTGGGAAGCCTGTGAATCCCGGCTCCATTTGGAGAGTACATGCACCGGCATGTGCTTAACTAGGGGAGGGCTGGGGTGCTATAAACTCCGCTCCCGCCCCCGGGAATGTTAGGCACACATGCACACGGCAGAGGTGAAGTCTGCCATTGGTCTCCAGGTCTTGAGTCCATGTGCATGGGCTTACCCACACATCTCCCCACTTACATTCTCCCTGAGCCTCACTGTCCCAGCCCAACCCCATGACTTGTTCTCATTGCTGATGTGCCAATCAGCATATGTTTCCCCTCTTTGGACCAGAATACCATACACTGAGGGGCTTCGACAATAATGACCCATTTCTCTCAGTTCTGAAGACTGGGAAGTCCAAGATCAAGATGCCCCCGGAACCAAGGTCTTTGTCTGCAGATGGCCCTCTTCCCCTCATATCCCCCCGGGGCAGAGAGACACATTTCTTTTCTCCTTCTCTTCTTATAAAGGCATCAATCCCCTGGTGGGGGCCCCATCCTCATGTCCTCATCTAACCTATTAAAAACCAAAATTCAACCAAGTAAATTTGAAGATCAAATTGGTTTTGTGAAGCCATTCGAGAATCAGGCAGTATACCATCTAGTAAGCAGTGAGATGCTCCAAGGAGGGATACACAATGGAAGGTTTATAGGAAGGGGGTGCAGCCAGCCACTGGTAGCCAAATAAAGGATTGCTTCATCTTCTTTTTAGGGTGAGGGGAATGCAGGGTATTTGATCCTGCAGATGACCTCATCAGTGGAAGGGAATTTCAGATGGACCATGATAAAAAGTCACATTCCTGGGAGAGGCTGAAATTGTAATAAAGTCTTGACTTACTGTCATTGGGGGGAGGTGGGCTGGAAATGACTCCAATTTGAGCTTGTTTCTTCTTTTTTAACAAACCCTTAATCTTACCTCCCAAAGGTCCTGCCTCCAAATACCATCACCATGGAGACTGGGGTTTCAACATATGAATTTAGGGGACACACACATCCAGTCCATAATTAGCCCTCCCCTTGAACTTCAATCACCTTAGCTTGGCCTTGCCCTCCTCACCTCACTCTTGCCAGACCCATATTTCTGAAGTCAGGAGTCTGCCCTGAAACCTTAATGCCACCGAGACACGCCCCCCTCCCCCCGCCTGGTAGAATAAGTCCTCTATAACCCAAGCCCCACCACTCACCCAACTCTGAGAAATGTCAGCCTCCAGAGATTCCTCCTACAGCCCCACAGGTTCTATATTTGGGGATTTTCCGGAAAGCAGAGGCGGTTGTGTGGAGCCAGAGTTTACCCCCCATCCCCCGGGCGGGTTCTGTCATCTGGATTGCAGGCTCTCCCTCCCCTGTCCCCATACCCCCCGGGGGCCAGTGCTACAGTGGGATTCACTCATCTCACCCTCTTTTCCCAGGGGTCTCCACTGTTTCCCCCTCCTGATATGGTCTACCTGCCAAAGGAATCAGTTGTGCACACCTCCATCTGACCAAGGGTCACCAGCACCTCTCCTCGGCCTGGCACTTGCTTGGGATTCAGAATAGGGAAGAGGGCAGAAGCCCCTGTTGTCTGAAAAAAGCAGGAGAGTGCATACAACAGCACTTCCCTCTCGGGACAGCACTTACCAGGGCGGCCAAAATCCCTCGCTCAGCAGCAGCTCTGGGCCATTCCATCAGTAACCCTACCCAGCAAAAATAAAATGAAATAAAAATAAAAGGGAAGCCTTTCTACAACCCAGGACTATAGGAGACAGATGAGGGGATAAAGCAGATCTCAACTTGGTAATTATTTCTGGATCATTAGTGGTTCTGGGGGACACACAGCAGGGTCCAGCTACCCAGTGCCCAGGATCTGAGAACAGAGGCACAGGGGGGAGGCCGCTTTCCCACTGAGAGGCTCCTGGGGAAGCATTTGCAGCATCAGAGTGCTCTTAAAATGCTCAGTTTGAGGACCTGCCAGGTCTTATCTAAAGAGCCATGTGCTTGGCACTCAGTCTGATGGGACCTGATTCATAGGAATCCCCCGGAGGACACTGGACAGGGGCATGTACAGACCTAGTAAACCCTACATGTTCTTTTCATTTTTTTTTTCTTCTCTCCTGGGAAACGCAGGAGTTAAGAGATTTATGGGGCCTCAGCCAGGCCTTTTCCCCACTCTCCTGGCATTCCTGCTGGTTCTGACGCAGTCCTCCTCCCCTGCTACTGTCCAGCAGCCACAGTACAAGGCTCCCAGAGGAAGGGAGCCAGTGTTGCCAAGATCCCTTCCCTGGAGAGGAAGAGGGCACTCGCCTGAACAAGCAGACAGGCTTTGGCCAGAAATCACAGAGCGGTTTCTAAAGCCACAAGCAGTCATGATAAGCACTCCGCGAGCTGCGGACAAGGGCTCCAGCCGGCCCGGATCCAACCTCCAGCCTGAACAAGCAGAGCCCAGACCCTGCACCAGGGGTTGGCCTTGAATTCGCCTATCAGATTCCTTACAGATTTCCCCACCTGCCACCGCAGCTAGCAACAACATCATGCTGGATTTGCCTATTCCTAATCCCCTGGAAAGAGCTGTCGACCTTAAAAACGAAACGAAGGATATGGAGCAGCGATCAAGTCTATTCCTGAATAGCAGAGGCATTGCAATCTGGGACCTGCAACTTGGGGAAATCAGGGGCAAGTCAGGAGAACAGAGGAGAGCGTCCTTTTACAGGGGAGAGGAGGAAGGTGGGAGCTGTCATTTGGAACAAAAGTTCTCTGGAAGCAAATGGGAGTTTGCAGGGGCTGCCTTCTCATTGGCTGTGGGCAATCTCCTTTCTTCCTACAGGTCCCTGTGAGTGGTGGTGCACATGCGTTCTCCCTTCAGGGCATCCCCACTCCCTAGGGAAGGAGGTTTCCTTCCGCGCTTTCCACCTGCCACGTTGGCCAGTGAGCCCTGCCTTCCCTTGAAGATGCCTGTTGTGGGACAATGACAGGCGGCACACAGGGTCCCCCTCCACCGAAACCCACCTGGGACTTCCCCCAGTGTAAGCAAATGTGCTCATAATGCCTGGCCCTGCTCCAATCATTGCTATGCGGGAACCCCCTTATCCCTCACCAACACCCAACAAGGGATGTTTCATTACTCTAATGTTGGCAAAAGAAGCACAGATAGTTCTGGTCTTGCCCAGTATCATCAGCGAGTACAAGGGGGGCCTCCCTCTGCTGTTCCTCTTTTCCCATCGAGGACCCTGTTCCCTGCTCCGCAGTACAGCAACCCCAGGACCCTCACCTTGGACTCCAGTTGGTAAGGGTCTGAGGTCTTCGGGGGCCTGCAGAATCCCCTTGCTGAGCCTCTAGAGGCCCTGGGATGAAAGGAATCATGCCAAGCTTAAGCATTTTTTTCTTGTTAGATTGTCCATTCTTCTCTTTCAGCATCATTCCCCATTTCTATCTTTCCTCGTCGTTTCCAGACCCCAGGAGCCAGAAATAAACACACCCAGTCTTCACATTGATGTAAATAACCATTGGTTTTATTGAACCCATCTGCTCGGGCTGTCGGTTGAAATCACAGCTCTGGAGTGTTCACCAAGCACCCCTCAGCTGCTTCTCTGCCGGGTACATTCGCTCTGTTCCTTTCCAGAAGGATCCACACTACAAAAGCTGTGTGTTCATTTTCCTCATATCCTTAGAACCCAAAATCTACCTGTTTTCTCCTCACTATCACTTTCTTTCTTTCCTCTTCTCTCCCCCATCACCTCAAAACACTGTCTCCTTCCTCCTAGACAGACCGCCTGACCCCATCATTTTGGATTGGAACCCCAAAGTCTGGGTCTTGTGTGAAGCTTGCCCACGTGGGGGGTCTTTTATCTTCTTTTATCTTCTGGTTGCGTCGCTTTTTGTTGACTGAGTCGCGTTGTGTTGTGTTTGATCTCTCCCTTATTTCCCATCCCCCCCGTATATTGCTCATGATTTGATGCTTTCTTTCTTTTCTTTTTTTTTCTTTTCTTAAGATTTTATTTATTTATTTGACAGAGAGAAACACAGCTAGAGAGGGAACACAAGCAGGGGGAGTGAGAGAGGGAGAAGCAGGCTTCCCGCGGAGCAGGGATCCCAACGTGGGGCTTGAACCTGGGACTCCAAGATCATGACCTGAGCTGAAGGGAGACGCTTAATGACTGAGCCACCTGGGTGCCCCAATTTGATGCTTTCTAATAGTCAGTCACCTTATCTTTACTTCTGTCTTCTCTCTTGCTCCCTGCATTATTCAGTAGTCAAGTCCTGTGGATTAATTCATTTCAGAAACATGTAGTGAGCACCTACTATGTGCTTGGCACATAGTAGGTGGACATGATAGTTGAGGCCTGTGATTCTGCCTCTTACCCCAGATCTCCCACTCGCTGCCTTGACTTTCGTGCAGGCTGATTTCCACCCTCCTCTGTGGAATCGCTACCCCTCCCAGCTGTGCGTTGGCCTTGCTCTGTCATGGCTGACAAGTAAACCTTCATGAGCCCCCTTCGGATCAAGTTTTTGCTAGCGGCCTTTGCCAGAAGCTCAGACCCCAATACTTCCTACAAGATAACTTGCCAAATCCTGTCTGGAGCTCTGGGCTCACCTAGACTTGTTGGTTCCTACTTGCTCCCCACTGCACTCCTACGTTCAGGAATAAGACAGCATTCCTCATGGGGGACTGCCCTCTGAGCATTGCATCAAGTCATCTCATGTGCCCCAGTGAAATACACTCTCCCCCAAACTTCTAAACCAAAATCTCCAAAGGCGAGATCCAGGAACCTGACTCTGAACCAGCTCCCTGGTGAATGGCGTGCACCCCTCAGTCTGATACCCTCTGGCCTAGGGGACAGCCACTGAACTATACCCCAGTTCCCCACCGCTTTCCTGCCAGGCCTGGTCTCGCTCTTTTCCACACACTGGGACCCACATGCCAACCTCTTCACCAGAACTCCATCTCCAAATCCCTCCCATTCCTCAAGGCCCATCTCAATCCTTCGGGTGATTCCCAACCACCCTTCACCCTGGCTGAAATCGATCTCCTTCTCCTCTTTTGCTGTTAGATTCTTCATGGCATCTGAGAGTTTCATTGCATTTATTACTTTCTAACTTATGTTATTGTTATATACGTTCCAGTCTTAGCTGCCTAAGACTATAAACATTTCAAAGATCTATCTGTTAATCGACTGATGGAGTAGCCAAACACAGTAGCCAAACAATCCTTTAAAAATGTCTCAGTATGTCACTCCTCTGCTTAAAATCTTCCAATGGCTCCTCATGGCTTTGGGAGTAAAAGTCACAGCTCTTGTAATGCCCCTAAGGCCCTGTGTGGTTTGGTTCCCTTTACCTTTATGACTTCCTTAGACATCACTCAACACATCACCTCCTTGCCTCAGGGCCTTTGCACTGGCTGCTGGATCTGCCTAAGTGTCCTAACCCATATAGCAGTTGGCCTACCCCCTTACCTCCTTTTAGTATTTGCTCAAATGTCACTTTCTCAACAAAACCTACCCTGTCTACCCTATTTAAACCTGAAACTCACTCCTACCCTCCTATTTCCCTCCTGTACTTTATATTTTGTCCATTATGATAAGCATCATTAATTATATGTGGATTTATTTATGATATTTGCTATTTTTTAGCTTCACTCTCCACTGTACTATAAGCTCCTTGTGAATCTTCATTTTGCTCACTGCCATCTCCCCTGCACCTAACACCGTGCCTGGTACATAGAAGATGTTCAATACATATTTGTGAATGAATGAATTAGT
Organism: Spilogale gracilis; assembly: GCA_004023965.1. Taxonomy (NCBI): domain Eukaryota; kingdom Metazoa; phylum Chordata; class Mammalia; order Carnivora; family Mephitidae; genus Spilogale; species Spilogale gracilis. The sequence goes on from PITA01024161.1 coordinate 16,953, forward strand.
GAATAGAAGAATGAATTGTACATCCTTTAGCCTTTAGGATTAATGCTTTGCTTCTCATAGGTGTTTAATTATTGGTTACTGATGGGAAAACCTCAGCACAGATCCAGTCCACTTTCCAGTGGCAGCTGCTTTGGGCGAACTGGTATAGATGTGGACATTATTCTTTATGCTCGCACCTTTAGGACCAAATGAGAGTCATGGACAGACCCTCTGCAGTATAATGAGGAAGAAGGCATGTTCAGGACTCACTCAGTACTCTGTACTCATGCGCATCCCAGCCAGGAGGTGGGTGTTTGCCCCCGCTTTGGGAACAATTCTCACTGCAGATGAGGACCCCAGCTTTCAACCTTCAGTCTGATCTCGCTTCACATCCTACTTTAACCTTAGCAACCACACTTCTCAGCAGCTAGTTTCAACTTCTAGGCCCATTCAGCAGCTACCTCCTGCAGGACTGTCCCCAGATCCCAGTTCTAGGCATTAGTCCCCATCTTCCACGGCCTGATCCTGCCCTTCTCTCTTCTTTCCCAATGCCTGACCCCTGATTCTTTTTGCCTGGTGACTGGTGCTGGGAACACTGAGACCCATAACTCAATTGCCCCCAAAGAGAGTCACCAATCAGATTTGCAGGGAGCTCCCTGCACATCCTTTCAATGTTTAAGACACTGTGGCTGCCGATCCCATCGCAGACCATGGAAAAGACAGGGCTCCTGGGCTCTGTGCTGCCCACGACTTAGCAGGTATCCAGGCCCCGCCTTTCTTCCTCCATTATACTCAGCCAACCACTGGTCTGCTTTCTAGACTCACACTTTCTCAATATCCTTACCTTCCTGGTGTGTTCCTGCATTGAGAAGCCCAGCCTGGACCTGTCCTATGGATTCTAGACTCCTTTGAGTTAGGTCTCGATTTCATCCTGATTCTACTGTTATTCAGAACCCTGCATCTCACCACTGCATGCTGGGTCCTGGGAAGCTGGAGGGAGGCAAGGAAGCAGAAGGTGGAGCTCCAGGCCTGGGTGGACACACTCAGTGTTACCCGTGAGCCCAGACCAAGAATCAGAACCAAGAATAAGTAGAGTTTTGTGCACTATTGGTGGGCGCAGCCACTATGGGAAATAGTATATAGAGGTTCCTCAAAAATTTTTTAAAAAAAGAATTATCATATGATCCAGTAATTCTACTTCTGGGTATTTACCCAAAGAAAATAAAAACACCAGTTCAAAAAAATATATGTACCCTATGTTTATTGCAGTATTATTTACAGTAGCCAAGATATGGAAGCAGCCCAAGAGTCCATCCATCAACAAACAGATAAAGAGGATGTGGGATATTATAGACAATAGACTCTCTCTCAACCATAAAAAAGAATGAGATTTTGCTGTTTGTAATAACACAGATGGAGGTAGAAGATGTAAGGTATAGAAAGACAAATACTGTATGATTTCAATCATATATGGAGTTTAAGAAATAAAACAAAGAAAAAAAAGACAAAAAACCCAGCCTCTTAAATGCAGAGAACACAGTGATGGTTACCAGAGGAAAGGTGGGTGGGGGGGTGGGGATTAAGAGGTCACTTACTGTGAGGGGGAACCAGGTGGTGCAGTCAGTTCGCATCTGACCCTTGGTTTCAGCTTGGGTCATGACATTGGGACCCTGGGGTTGAGTCCCACATTGGGCTCTGCACTCAGTGACAAGTCTATGAGAGACTTTCTCTCCCTCTCCTTCTGCCCCTCCTGTTCATGCTCACTCACTCATTTTCTCTCTCTCTCTCAAATAAGTAAATTAATTTTTAAAAAATTTAAAGGGGTACCTGGGGGGCTCAGTTGGTTAAGCATCTGCCTTTGGCTCAGGACATGATCTCATGGTCCTGGGATGGAGCCCCACATTAGGCTCCTTGCTCAGCAGGAACCTGATTCTACCTCTGCCCTTACCCTGCTTGTGCTCTCACTCTCTCTTTCTCAAATAAATAAATAAATATTTTTTAAAAATTTGTTTAAAAGAGTACACTTACAGTGATGAGCACTGAATAATGTTTATAATTGATGAATCACTATATTATACACCTGAAACTAATACAGCACTCTGTGTTAATTGTACTTCAATCAAAAGGAAAGAAAAAGAACAGATGGAGTTTAATGTTATTGTATAAGCCACATCATTTCAGTCCTGTCCTAACAAGTGACAGAGAATGAGGGGGGAGGTGGCTGTCAGCGGCTTCTGAATCTGACGTCCTTAGAGCAGACAGCTACAACTCCTCACCGGCCTCTGGCTGACTTTCCCTGGGCTTCAGTAAAGAAGGGAAAGGGGACATAGAGAGTCAGCACTGGTGGGGAAAGACAGAGCGAGGCCTGGGCTCCCAGAGTCAGAGTGCTATCGGCATGTATGAGTTTCCTGTTTGCCGCTGTAACAAAATGCCACAAGCTTAGGAGCTTAAGACAACAAAATTTATCATCTTACAAGTGTAGAGATCAGAATTCTGAAATCAGACTCGCTGGCCTAAAGTTGAAGTATTGGCGGAGCTGCTGCCTTCTGGGAGCTTTGAGGGGAAAATCGTGTTTTTGTTTTTGGGTTTTGTTACTGTTGATGTTATTGTTATTTTAGCTTCTAGTAACAGTCTGCATTCCTTGGCTGGAAGTCCCTGCTCCCATCTCCAAAGCATCCCACTGCAGTCTTGTCCTCTCAGCGCATGGCCTTGTCCTCTCTTTCTGACTCTCACCTCCCGCCTCCCTCTTATAGGGACACTTGTGATCACATCAGGCCCACCCAGGTAATATTGCAAATTCTTTCTATATTCTCTCCGCCTCAAGTTCCTTAACCTAATCACATCTACAAAGCTCCTCCGGCCATGTCAAGTAACATTTACATGTTCTGGGAATTAGGGAGTCATTATTCAGTTTCCCACAGACCCCTGGGGGATCCAGGTCCACCTCACAGTATAGCTGGGCCCATTCATCCCTTCGTAGTGATCTAGGAAATTCACATCTAGGTGGACCCCAGGTTGGAGAGGAAGTGAGGTCCCCCAGGGAGTCTGTCAGTGAAGGGATCTGTGAAAAAGATGAGCAGCCATCCCAGACCTCTTGCCCAGGTTTAGGAAAATCTCACATGTTCACCTGGCCTTCCTCCTTCAGAAAACCTCTTCTGGAAGGACTTTCTCTCCAGTCCATGCTCTGCACTGGCTGTGACGTGAGCCTTCCAGAAGAGGAGGCCAGAATTCGAACCCAGGTCACCTGGTTGCTCAGTCCCTGTTCTAAGTGCTGGGCTATACCCCTTTCCTGCTGAGGACTTAACGCAAAAAGATCTTTCTGAGGGTGGTGGTGGAGAAAGGGTAGACTAGGAGCACAGAGGAATTTTTAGGGCTGTGAAAACACCTAGTATGATACTATGTGATAGATACATGTCCTTTTACATTTGTTTAGACCCACAGAATGTGCAACACCGAGCCTGAACCTATCGGTGATAATCACATGTCCGTGTAGGTTCACCAATTGTCACAAAAATCCCACTCTGGGGGGCAGGATGTTGATAACACAGTGGCCAGGTATGGGGGGAAGAAATCTCTGCACTCCCTCTTAATTTTGCTGAGAACCTAAAACTTCTTGAAAAACATACAAACATAAGCTTAAAAAAAAAAGTCAACTATACATCAAGAGAAGTAAAAATGCACATCTGTAGAAATACTCGAATGAGAGCATTCTTAACTTTTAAAAAAGATTTTATATATTTGTCAGAGAGAGAGAGAGAGAGAGAGAGAGAGAGAGGGAGGGAGAGAAAACACGCGCACAAGCAGAGGGAGCCTGATGCAGAGCTTGATCCCAGGGCCCTGGGATTCTGACTGGAGCCGAAGCAGACACTTCACTGACTGAGCCACCCAGGTGTCCTTCGTTCTTAGCAATTTAGCAACCTGTACGTGTCTGTACTTATTCATAGGAGCCAAAAACTAAAAGCAACCCACAGGTTCATCTCACGGGAAAAGATCAACAAATTGCAGTATATTCATGTAGTGGAATATTACTCAAAAGTAAAAAGAAATGGACTATTGATATGCAATTTAAAAAATATATAGAATCTCAAAGACCATGCTGATTTGGGTAGGAGGGTGGATCGTGAAGGGTGAGCAAGAGAATGAAAAGACGAATCCAGAGGGCCTTGTGGCGTCAAGGTAAGAGATGCAGCAGACAGGCTTGCAGTGGGCACAGTAAAAACAGAAAAATGAATGGTCTTAAGGTGGATTTGAGATTTGGAAGAAATCAAGGCAAATACTTTGGGCTTTGAGCTTGAGCAGAAGAATAGATGATGGCACCTTCACCGAGAGAGGAACGGGGTCGGTAGGGCTGGTCCCCGAGCCCCAGCATCCTTGCCCATGGGCAGCGCCTGAACCCCTGCCAGCCCTCAGCCTCACTCTAGAGAAGGCCCGGCACACAGATGCCAAAGTTAGCCTGTGCTGGCGGGCCCATGCCAACAACCACAAAAGCCTCATTTTATTTAAAACACAGGGCTTGGCAGAATTCCCTACCTAGACAGAGACAAGCGCATTACTTCATCTTGGGAGCTGCAGCACAGCCTCTGTTTTCATGGATCTCTCAGGCAGGCCTCCGAGACAAAAAGCCAGCCAGTCCATCAATCACTCCTCCCGGAGGCCCGCAGACCCGGCAGGAGAGGCCGGGATCCCAGTTGACACCTGACATCCGTCGACGTTTGCACGCAGGACCGAGACCTGAAGCCTTCCCTGTTTGTGCCCAGGGGGGCCTCGTTGCTTTATATTTTTAATTAAAAGCAGATTTTTATCAAGCCCCCCAAAATCTATTGGGGGAACTGTAATTTTGCTTCCAATCGTCCTATTTAATACTCCCCTAATGCCCATAAAAAGCTTTGGCGTTTCAGCTCATGATTTGAATCTTTACAGATAATTAGCTGGTAGGATGACTTGGAGAGAGAAGCAGGTATATATTTTCACAACTTAGTTGGGAGTGGGTGGGGAAGCCGTGGGAGAAGCATCCCCAGGCAGTCTTGGCACATCTCTGCTCCCGAAACATAAACACGCAATTCATTTAAAGGCACATTCATTTAGGTTCCTTAATTGCTGCCATAAAATCTGCTTTCCCCTCTTGGTTCTGAGGCACCTTATTATAAATGCCACTTGGCTCTCCCCGCTCCGGCTGTTTCCCCACACGACCCTCAGCCTTTCACTTACCCTGCTCCCTGTCCCCTTTACCTCCCCATACTCACCCCTTCCTCACTGTGGCCCCTTAGCCAGGGACAGGCCTTTCCAGCATCTCCCCGCCCTCCTGCTCCTCCAGCCCCCGCTCCTCCCTGGCCTCCATTCCAACCCCCCTCCCCAGGAGACCCAGCCATGATTACTTCCACTGACCGCCTCTCTGTGGGTCAGGAACTGTGCTTTAACTACCTACAAGTGTGTGCTTTATGTACCTACAAGCCTTACCATAATCACGTGAAATAACAGTGTTACACACACACACACACACACACACACACACACAACCTCTTTGATATTTGAAGAATCTGAGGCCCGCAGAGATGAAACACTACTCAAGCCCCTGATTCCCCTTTATTCTCCCTTTCCACTCCTCCTTCTCATATGACTGATAGGTGATAGATAGATATACAGATAGACATATGCACAGACTGACAGGTACACAGATGGGAAGACAGACTGAAGAAGGGCGGATACTAGGATAGATAGTGAAAGATAGGTAGTGAGACACACATACATAGACAGACATAGATGATAAGAGATAGAGATAGGTCGATGGATGGATGGATAGATAGATAATGGAACACTACATCAAAAACTAGTGAAGTTCTGTATGCTGTATTGAGATTAACATAATAAAAAATAAAAGAAAAAAGATAGATCGATCTATTGGGTGGATGGATAGATGGGTGGATGGATAGACAGATCTATTAGCTGATTGATTGATAGATAGATAGATAGATAGATAGATAGATAGATAGATAGATAGATAATAGACAGGTGGATAGATAGACATGTGGATGGATGGACAGATGGATAGATAGCTCTATTAGATAACTAGACAAATGGGTGAATGGTGTATGGAAGGAGGGATGGATGGATCATAGACAGATAGACACAGAGAGAGAGACAGAGAGAGAGGGGGAGATAGAGAGAGAGAGAGAGGAGGAGTAGCAGAAGGGACTGCAGCAGCTCACAAAATTAGCCCAATACCTCACTCTCTCTTTTCATGTGTCTTCTCATGAAGCCCTCTTAGTCACATTTCTCCCTCCACCTGTCATCTGTCTGCTGTTCCGCTAGCTCAGTGAACACTCCATGAGGTAGACTGCAAAGTCTGGAAACAACAAGAACGAAACCAAGAGGCTGTGTGGCTGCCCACGTGTGATTCAGGCCACACGAGACAGTGGGCGTGAAGGCACTTTCTTGATACACAGTAAGGTTCTCAAAGTTGGGATGACATCAGAACCATCTAGAATCAAATAGAGTTCAAGGTCCCAGGGAAGATGGCTTCCCCGCATGGTGTTCCCAGATGGCTTCTCAAAACAAAGGTTGTCAATTCTGATTCTGTAAGTAGAGTCTGAGAATTCACATTTCCGACAAGTTCCCCGCTGCTGCGGCTGCTGGTCTGGGGACCTTGCGTGGGGAAGCCATGCGGCAAAGCAATGCCCAGAGATTAATTTGGCTATTATGGTGACGTTCAATCTTGTCTCTTTTCATTAAATCGTGTGGTCTGGCATTTTTGGAAATGAAGGAAACACCAGTGGTTTGATTGTTTTCAAGGGAGGGTCAAGATGTCAGAGGATGACTGATTCAAAAATGATCCACTGAACAGAATAGCCCACCCCACATTTTCTGACACTCTCTGGACCTCTCATCGCTCCCCCCCCTCCCCACGGTCTTAGCCATGTGCCTCCTCATCCTGCATGAAGAGCACAAAACTGTGCCTATCTTGTTTTCCACTGGAACTCTGAAGCCTAAAACTGTCCGAAATTCTGGATGTGAACCTGTACATATACGTGTGTATGTATCTAAGTGTAACAATGTGTGTGAGTGTTGTGTCTGGCGAAGGAGCCCGTGAATGGATAGGTTTCCTATAAAGACTGCCATGAAATGGGCAGGAGAGTGGGTAGAGAGCGGCCCACCTGGGTTGGAGGCCCAGCTTCACCATGTAGAGCAGCTCAGGGTCCTGAGCGGGATAGCTCTGAGATGGCCTTTTTCCTTACCCTAACAAGTCCCTCTTCCCCAAGCAGACTCCTGGGTGGCCAGCACCACCTCTCGAAGTCCACTTAGCTCTCCAGCGGAAGGCATCTGATTTCCCCAGCCCTGTTCTTGTTGCTGGCACCAGCTCAGAAGAGACCCAGTGAAGAGGAAAAGTCCTTCCATCAGTATTAAAAAATACTCATATCAATCTTCTGTCTATGGCATCCCTCTTTCCATTTCTGGCTTTTCTTGCTCTTCTTATATTACACACCCTCCTCTGGGCTTTACACTTGGTCCAAGATCCTTTGGGCTTTGAGAAGTGATAGTGTGACCCTCCCTACAATGTCACGTTCACAATTGTTCCTCTCAAGCAGGACCTATGTTGCAGGACCTGGTGCAAAATGAAAATGAGGGCCCTTTTGTTCAAATATCATTAGGAATTTCAAGACAGGGACAGAGGCGCATTAAACCACATGTGGGACTCCGGAAGCGTGGACTCCTGAGCTCCTGCCCAGTTGGCACACAACCCAGGTTCCTAAGAAGATCAGACAGACCCAGCATTCCCCTCCTCATCTATTCTGGAGGACTTCTGTCCTCATCTGACATTTTGTCTGTGGGATTACAGGGGTGGTCCTGGCATTCACATCCCTCCTGGGTATTCAGCAGCTCCACTATAAACATTCCTTGCCCTCCAGTCCCGTGGGAAGTAGTTTCTCAAGTGGCCCTCTCTGACCTGAGAGAAAACTCAAACAGGTGGGTAAAAATGCCCCTTAGGGAACCCCTTTCCTTCCCCCAGGAGGGTTGCTGACTCCCAGAAGACACTCCCTGCCTTCTCTCTGCAGTGCAGTGAGCATTGTTGAAATGAACGTCAAGGGACTTGCCTGCAGGTGCCTGCCATGATGAGCATTTCCTCTCCCAGGGAAGGAAACAGCAAAGTCTTGGGAACCACACCCTGATTCTAAAACTGGGTCCGCTCATTACTGGAGGGCATCCTCAGAGGCCCCAAGGGCAAAATAAGTCAAATACAAAATGGCTATTAACTTCCTCAAGTTTCAAAGCAGCTGGGGAAATTAGAAAAACTAACAAAAAAAGAGATCTTACAACCCTGATAGACTTGACTGAAAAGTGTAAAGAAGAGATCAGTCACAGGGGAAGGGTCCTTTCCTGGTCCAGCACCTCTCCAGTAGGACTGAATTTGGAACTCTGCCAGGTTAAGGAAAATTAAAGTGGGGCGGGGCGGGGTCTGGAATTCTGGCTGTGCTTTAAAATCACAGCAGGAGCTTTTAAACCAAAACAAAAGCAAAGCTGAGTCCAAGCACAATGGAGGGTAATTCCATAAGAATTCTTTCTCCAGGATAAGTTACCTTTGTAACTTATATTACAGAGAACATTTTAAGAATATGCAACACATCTTCTTTTTGGATGTTGAGTTTCAGTAGTTCTTTATAGATCTTGGATACCAGCCCTTTGTCTGTAGTATCATTTGTAAATATCTTCTCCCACTCTGTGGGTTGCCTCTTTGTTTTGTTGACTGTTTCCTTTGCTGTACAGAAGCTTTTTATTTTGATGAAGTCCCAAAAGTTCATTTTCGCTTTTGTCTCCTTTGCCTTTGGAGACCTCTCTTGAGAGAAGTTGCTGTGGCCAATGTCAAAGAGGTTACCGCCTATGTTCTTTTCCAGGATTTTGATGGATTCCTGCCTCACGTAGAGATCTCTCATCCATTTCGAGTTTGCCTTTGTGTGTGGTGTAAGAGGACGGTCTAGTTTCATTCTTCTATATGTAGCTCTCCAATTTTCCCAGCACCATTTACTGAAGAGACTGTCTTTTTTCCACTGGATATTTTTTCCTGCTTTGTCAAAGATGATTTGACCATAGATTTGGGGGTCCATAACTGGACTCTCTACTCTGTTCTATTGGTCTATTTCTCTGTTTTTGTGCCAGTACCATGCTGTCTTGGTAATCACATCAAAAAATGGGCAAGAGACATGAAAAGGCACTTCTCCATACAAGATATACAAATGGCTAACAGACACATGAAAAAATGTTCATTGTCACTAGCTATCAGGGAAATTCAAATCAAAACCACACTGAGATACCACCTTACACCAGTCAGAATGGCCAAAATTAACAAGTCAGGAAACAACAAGTGTTGGAGAGGCTGCAGAGAAAGGGGAACCCTCTTACACTGTTGGTGGGAATGCAAACTGGTGCAGCCGCTTTGGAAAACAGTGTGGAGATTCCTTAAAAAAATGAAAATAGAGCTACCCTATGACCCTGCAATTGAACTACTGGGCATTTACCCCAAAGATACAGATGTAGTGAAAAGAAGGGCCATATGTGCCCCAATGTTCATAGCAGCAATGGCCCCAATCGCCAAACTGTGGAAAGAGCCAAGGTGCCCTTCAACAAATGAATGGATAAAGAAGATGTGGTACATATATACAATGGAATACTATGCCTCCATCAGAAAGGATGAATATCCAACTTTTGTAGCAAAATGGACTGGATTGGAAGGGATTTTGCTGAGTAAAATAAGCCAAGTAGAGAAAGTCAAGTATCACCTGGTTTCACTTACTTGTGGTGCATAAGGGGTAACCTAGAGGACAGTAGGAGAAGGAAAGGAAATGGGAAGTAGGGTAATCTAGGGAGAGAAACAAAACATGAGAGACTTTGGACACAGAAACAAACTGAGGGACTTGGAGGGAGGGG
>PITA01024162.1:0-26761 GCA_004023965.1 Spilogale gracilis
TAAGCTCTGATACATTTATAATTTATGAAAAAAATATGAAATTTAATATGTATAATTATATTCATAATATTATGAAAATAATTCATTTAATAATGGTCCTTCATATCAAAATACATTTTTATACTTTGTAGGGAGAAAATATGCCATGACCATTTTATACTAAATAATTCAAAATTAGGATATGTTCTGTAGTATCTAGGAGTAAATACAACTTCTAAGGTCTGTGAAACATTGAGATTATTTTGTTATACAGAAAAAATTTAATAAATCTTATTAATTTGCAAAGGTATCAGACTCATGGAATTATTGATCAATCATTAAAAATGCAATTGGAAAAAAATAATGCAATTGGGAAAACCCATAATCTAGAGTAAATCCCTACTATTCTGCTTCAATCTTTAATTCATTTTTTTAAATAAAGATTTTTATTTATTTAACAAAGAGAAGCATAGCTAGAGAGGGAACACAAGCAGAGGGACTAGGAGAGGGAGAAGCAGGCTCTCCAACCAGTAGGGAGCCTGATGCAGGGACTGAGCCAAAGGCAGACACTTAATGACTGAGCCACCCAGGCACCACTGCAATCTTTGATTTTTTTTTAACATTTCTTTTTTTTTTTTTTTTAAGATTTTGTTTATTTATTTGACCGAGAGAAACACAGCGAGAGAGGGAACACAAGGGAGAGAGGGGAGTGAGAGAGGCAGAAGCAGGCCTCCCGCCGAGCAGGGAGCCTGATGTGGGACTAGATCCCGGGTCTCCGGGATCATGACCTGAGCCAAAGGCAGTCGCTTAATCAACTGAGCCACCCAGGCGCCCCTGCAATCTTTAATTCTTAACTGAGAATTTAAGTCTTATTGAAGATAAGAGATTTAAATCTGTAGTTGTGTCGTGAGAGAGTTTGAGTTATATCCTGGTAGAACAAACACATGACTTTTATTTTTTAAATGATGAATATATGCCCTACCAAAAAGTATAATATTCCATACTGTCAAAAAAAGTCATTAAGGACATAGTACAATTTTTAAAATATTCAAATTCATGGAAAATTTCATTTAAAATGTGCTCCAAATAAATATGGAACTAAAAGGATAGTTTAGGTCTCTGCATTTGTTAATATAGATTAGATCTCCAATATGTAACAAAATCAAATAGAACACTAAATGCTCCTATTTCCTATATTTCAGTTTAGTTCAAAACTTGAATGACTTAACTTAGTAAGACACATAATATTAATTGTGTAAAACAAGTAAGTTGCTATAAGTTTTGACAATAAAAAATGACTCAATAGGTAAATACAATCAGATTTCTCTGTGAACAATAATAGGAGTAGCTGGAATTTATATGTTTATATTTATTACTTATTTTTATTAGGTAACTTTTCTCAGATAGGTACCTATGTGATTGTGAATTCATTTGGTTCTTAGAATAAAGCTATTTTTATCAAGAAAATGTCAGAACTTTGGAAAGAAATGTTTTACTTAAAAATATAAAGTTTATAGGGTGCCTGGTGGCTCAGTGAGTTAAGCCTCTGCCTCTGGCTCAGGTCAAGATCTCAGGATGCTGGGATTGAGGCCCTCACTGGGCTCTCTGCTCAACAGGGAGCCTGCTTCCTCTTTTCTCTCTGCCTGCCTCTCTGCCTAGTTGTGATATCTATCTCTGTAAAATAAATAAATAAAATCTTTAAAAAATATATAAAGTTTATATATATATATTTTTTAAAGATTTTATTTATTTGACAGACAGAAACACAGCAAGAGAGGGAACACAAGCAGGGGGACTGAGAGAGGGAGAAGCAGGCTTCCCGCCTGCCGAGCAGGGAGCCCGATGTGGGACTCGATCCCAGGTCTCCAGGATCATGACCTGAGCCAAAGGCAGTCGCTTAACCAACTGAACCACCCAGGCGCTCCTAAAGTTTATATATTAATGGATTCTATTTGTACAACTAAGTTCTCAAAATTATACTCTAGAAATAGCTTACCCAAAATTAGCCATTTAATTAAAATAAATAGTTCATAAGTCAAAGAGAAGTATGTTTTCTCATGAATGAATGAAGTACCTTGATCTAGTGAAGTTTCTGTTCATAAAATAACTATCACAGTACCATCCACCCCATCTCATACAATTCATTATTTTCTTGTACTCCCATAACCCCAAGTTTGATTTCCCATGTCGTGTGCACAATATCCTTTCAGTAATCATGTGAAATGTATTATTCGATGATCTGGCAGAAGATTCAATTGAGCTGCTGCTCAAATGATCTGCATTTTAGAAAAGAGAGAAAAAAAATTAAGAAATGATAAAAATGAAGTGCAAGACTACGGAAACCCAATATAATCAGCATTTCTTAGGAAATAATTAAAATGCAATGTAAGTATTCACCAATTATATATTTTTTGTCTTTGCAATAACTTCACTCATTCATAATGTGTTGATTATAATATGACACTGGTAAGTTTCTTCCAGAATATAATTTATTTGAAAAGTGAAGGATCTATGTTGATTTTAGCCCAGGAACGCTGTTCAGAACATCTTGAAAAACCTAGAGAATGATGAAATAATAAATAGCCATAGAAAAGTAATGCATATATCCACAGAGAAAATCAAATGGGATAAGTTGTATATGATGTTTAATCCAAAAATATCAGGATACTCTGTCAGGTAATTTTTTATGGTAACAAGAAACAACAAATGCATATACTCATAACAAAGTAAATGTGGTAATCTGTACAAGATGCTTGATAAGAAAACATGCTAATATTCTTTGATATATTTAAGAAAATATTTCATTTATAAAATAAATATGGACTCTTAGGGAGAAAGACAAATCAGACAAGAAAAGTACTTAAAATATATAAATGATAATTTTCAGTAGGCATTTTATAGGCATTTTTTACTTTATCTTGATATATTCTAAGCATACTGTACATTACCAACTAATATAAGAATGGTTATGTATCTACCATTTTGTTTTGCCATATTTTAACTTTCGTAATATTTCCTTTATTATAATTTAAGTGTGAAGATTTTCCAGATATATTGGAAGTCTTCAAATTAATTTCCCTCTTACATTCCCCTCATTGCATTTTGAATGTGGTATTTACTATCCTAATATGTATTTAACATTTAACTAAATATGTAGGAAAACTTTTTCTCTTATCTGTCACTATATCATTTGATAGCATTAGTAGATATGCTTCCATTTATGTTGATCTATGGGTAATAACATTGCTCTACCATCTTATACTGATGGATTTTTCTATTTTCCCAGTATTTTTTGGCTATTGAAAACAATACTGCAATAAACATTCATATATTTGCTTTTCCCCTCTTTTGGCACCTACGGAAGGGCATCCCTATGTATAAATAAAGGAGTACAACTGTGGACCAAGTGATAATGCATGTCTTTACATTTAAGAAATATTGGCGTATTGTTTTCCAATTTTTATTATTTACACACCTACCAATAAGCATGACAATTCCAACTTTTCCAAAGGTCATCATTTACATTTACCATTTCCCTTAATGTTTTTTTGTGTTTGAAATTATATACTAGTAGAATTTTCATTTCTCTGAAATGAAATGAGGTAGGTCATACTCATTGTTATTTATCTTCTACACATTATCAATGTATAACTTCTATTCCTTCTTTCAAACTTTATAATGAGTCACCCTCACTTTATTGATAGAGAGATGGAGAGATGGAGAAAGGGAGCGAGAGGCAGAGATTCTGGATATCTATTCTTTGTGTTTATATGAGTTGCAATTATCACCTCTCAACACATTTTTTTTTAGTTGATCTGTGATATATTTGTTGAATAGATATAATTAGCAAAAGCACATCAACACATCTGTTCTTTAACTTGTTTTGCGTAATATACTTATGGATAAGAAATGCAGGATATTGAAATAAAAGTGGATTATTGGCCTTCAATTCAGCCTAAATAGAACAAGGGGTACCTGGAAAGGGCAGTTACTTCTAGACTACAAAAGAACAAAGATATATTTCCTACAAACCATTTGAGGACCTGAAGTAGAAAGCTGGAGTAGATGCCTATTAAATAAGAGTCATCCTATTTTTAAGAGTCGTTGCATACATCAAGGAGATGTATAGATGAGAGTTCTCATTGGTGGGGGCTTTCTGAAAAACCTATAGAAAACACTAAACACACACATGCACACACACATTTACACACACCTCATTATTTCCAATATGCCCTATCTAGAAACAACCGTTGAAGAGTCAAGTGTCTGTCAGTTATATCCCCTACCTCTGTGAGCCTCTTTTTCCAAATATGCTGAACCCTGCAACAGCTAGACCAGAAAATGAGCTTAAGAAAAAAGTCCAAACATGTTCTTCCCCACACTGATTTTTCTGGCTGAGGAGAGCCTTGAATTCCACTTAAATTGAACAAGTGTGTAGTTTTCATATTTTTTAAAGATTTTATTTATTTATTTGACAGAGATAGAGATCACGAGTAGGCAGAGAGGCAGAGAGAGGAGGAAGCAGAATCCCAGCTGAGCAGAGAACCTGATGTAAGACTCGCTCCTAAGACCCTGAGATCATGACCTGAGCTGAAAGCAGAGGCTTTAACCCACTGAACCACCCAGGCACCCAGTTTTCATATTTTTAAGACTATATTAAATTATTTGAACTATACACCATTTATTTATGTATATCTCTTGACTGACAAAACAGATATTCCGTCTTGGGTGAGAACATCTTGGGAAAGTAAATGGCAAGATGATTAAAAACAAAAAACAAAAAACAAAAAACAAAGTTGCTTTATGTGGGCCCTCTATGTAGTTCAGTTCATTCAATAAATTTATCTGTATGCATGGGCCAGGAAGTCACATGGAGTGCCACAGTCTTTCTCTTCCAAGCAGAAGGTTACCAGCATATTTAATCGAGTTCTTTTATCTCTCTTAAGACGGAATTCCCTTTGGGAATGAAGGGGTTATTTGAAGACACTCTGTCTCTTGCAACTTAAAACATTTTGCTTTAAAAACAGACTTTCAAAATATTTCTATTTTCCCATAATAGAACTTAGCATGAAATACATGAAAAATGAGCTTTTCCCTTCAGCCATGCCATATTTGATATTCTCTGGTCACTAGATTCTTACCTGGGTGAAATGAATTGAAATAATGTTATTTGTAGAATTTTGCTCACATTGGTTTCTTTTGAAAACATATTAAGAATTGAAAACCAATTCTAGGTTTTGCTGCACCAAATTATTTTAAAATAGATCAATATTATAAGCAATGATTTTGGGTCACTTTTTTTTCCTGAGTATCCATAAAATCTTGGGCCCTGTAAGGACTTAGTTTGTCCTCAAATATCCTTTAATCACTCTCACGACCTGCAAAAGGTATATTTTTTTAAAGATTTATTTATTTGACATACAGAGAGATCACAAATAGGCAGAGAGGCAGGCAGAGAGAGAGGAGGAAAAGGCTCCCTGCCGAACAGAGAGCCTGATGCAGGCCTCAATCCAAGGACCCTGAGATCATGACCTGAGCTGAAAGCAGAGGCTTTAACCCACTGAGCTACCCAGGCGCCCTGCGAAAGATATTTTTGAGAAAAACTGCTACTCAACTTCTTTATGAAACGCAGTATGACCCTATATGTTACCCCACTAATTTGTGATTATTTTTGCCATTCCTTAAAAAAACCTCTATGCCATTAGAGAAAGCTCACATCTACAACAGAAATGCCTGTTGTGCTAATATTATTATTATTTCTGATTTGCTGTTTTTGCTTATATCTTAGATATATTATCTACTACTAATGCAACTCAGAATGTTTCTCTTGAGATAGGAAATACAGTTTCATTCTTAACTGGGTAGCTGCTATATGTTTTGGAAAACTGTCTTGCAATCATGTTCTAATTTTTGTGACATCAAAATTGGAAATGCATACATTTGGGGCGCCTGGGTGGCTCAGTCATTAGGTGTCTGCCTTCAGCTCAGACCATGATCCCACAGTCCAGAGATCAAGCCCTACATGGGCTCCCTACATGGGCTCCCTGCTGGTCGGGAAGCCTGCTTCTTCCTCTCTCACTCCCCCTGCTTGTGTTCCCTCTCTAGCTGTTTCTCTCTGCCAAATAAGTGAATAAACTCTTCAAAAATAAATAAATAAAAATAAAATACATACAGTTAATTAAATATGATACAATGGAATTATATCCAGGCCCTAAATAAGGTATATTATATTTTCATAGTGGAAAATGACTATGATTGTATTTAGGTAGTGAAGACTATTAAAAAAAGCATATTAATATAATACAAATTCTGGGGGGGGGAAATACCTCTTTTTTGATATTTCTAGATTCTCATGAAAGGATCTGTAGCCAAATTGTATTATTTTATTTAACTGTTTGGTAACTTCCACTTTAGATAACCTAATGCATGTTTCCTCATTTTGAGTCATTGAAAATTAAAATAATGCTATTTTTTTTAAAGATTTTATTTTTTTATTTGACAGAGAAAGAGATCACAGGTAGGTAGAGAATCAGGCAGAGAGAGAGAGGGAAGCAGGCTCCCTGCCGAGCAGAGAGCCCGATGTGGGGCTCAAACCCAAGTGCCCCCAAAATAATGCTATTTTTATGAAATAAAAAACTATCAAATAACTGTGCAGAGAAATGAAGATATGTTGATATACAACTCTGAAAAAAATGTAAATTAGGTATCATCCAAAGTTTATTTCAAATATTTTGGGGATTTGTTTTATTATTGTAAACACATAAATATGTAACTGTAAATTTTGCTAAAATAAACATAATTCACCTTGAAAATCAAATTTGACCTAATTTCTTATTTGTTCTTTCCAAGGAATCAATTGATCAACTACATTTAAACTATGTGCAAATGAATATATATAGTTAACATGTAATTCAATTATAACAGTAATTTATTGTTAAATTATATAATAAATAATTATCAATAATTTATTATAAACAATTTATTATTATAAATTATTGTTATAATTACATTACATGTATTGTTATAATTATAATACATGCTAACTATAATTATATACTAATCACATGTTATACCTAATGATTAATTATATGATAGATTATATTATATATAAGTTATAGGTCATTATCTAATATATCTCAAAAATGTCTGATAGTCATTTTTTTAATAGTGATTTTTTTAAAGAACATTATTGTTTCCTTCTCTCTCTCTGCCTGCTTCTCTGCCTACTTGTGATCTCTTGCTGTCAAATAAATAAAATCTAAAAAAAAAAAAGTTATTCCTTGACTCATTAAGGTCTAATTGCCTGCTTGGAAGGCAGGGATTGGAGGAAAGGGAAGGGACAAGGAAAAGAATTGGAAAGAAGGAAAGTATGTGTATTTTGGGTCATATATTAACCTAAGTAAGTCCTTAATGTTATATTTAAAAAAGAATGAATATTATAACTATTTTATATGAAATACTATTTATATATGAGAGTAAATACATAATGAATTTAAAATGAAATTTTATGAATTATAATCTAATTTAATTTATAAAGGTAAGAAATTTACCCTTTGGGGGCACTTGGGTTTGAGCCCCACATCGGGCTCTCTGCTCGGCAGGGAGCCTGCTTCCCTCTCTCTCTCTGCCTGATTCTCTACCTACCTGTGATCTCTTTCTCTGTCAAATAAAATCTTACTCAGCATTTAAATTATATTTTAAGCTTCCATACTTAATTTCAATACTTCTCTCATTATTACTGAAGGAATAACATCAATTTAAAGCTACCTTTATTTTTAATGTCATAATTTGTTTATTACTATGTAAGTGAAGTAGGACTGCTTTCTGTTTTAGGTCCTGCAATGTCATCACCATTTATAACAATGTCTGTCACATTGGACAATTAAGTGAATGAAAGCATATAAAATCATCATCTTGTTTCCTGGACTTCTACCATTAGCATTAACAGTTATCTGTTCCTCATTTAATAAAAATTTTATTTCTATAACTGCCTTTAATATATAACAGTAAGCTAAAGATTACTGGGAGTAGCGTTTTGGAAAGAAAATTATACAAAGAGGAAAACAAAAAAAGCTAAAGAAGAACAATTACAGTAGAAAAAAAACCCTCTGACTGAATAATTGATTTTTTTTTTAAGATTTTATTTATTTATTTGACGGAGAGATCACAAGTAGGCAGAAAGGCAGGCAAAGAGAGGAGGAAGTAGGCTCCCCACGGAGCAGAAAGTCCCATGTGGGCCTCCATCCCAGGACCCTGAGATCATGACCTGAACTGAAGGCAGCAACTTGAACTCACTGAGCCACCCAGGCGCCCTAAATAATTGATTTTTTAAACACTGTGTATTAAATTTTTACTCTGAAAAAAAGTCATATACATTCAATAAAAGGTCAAATCACTAAACTGATTATATGGAAGAGTAGACAGTTATTATATTTTGATAGTTTGCATAATCTTTAATGATACATAGTGCATTGTAATAGCATTTTGAATTACTATGTCGTTGATAATCTGCAAAGCATTTGAAAAGTAAATTAGTATACGGCTTCTGTCATCACTGAAGGCTAATAAGAGAGATAATATTTCAAAGCTCTGTAAATGTGAAAAGAGAGTAATAATTAAAAGAAAATATCAACTATATATTTTAAATCTTTTGTGTTGAAAAAATTACAGTTTTCATTTTATTCATATTTCATGTCCTAACCAGAGGCCTTTATAAGAGATACATATACATGACAGAAAGACATGGGCAAATGTCTGCAAAATAGTATCCTCTCAAACAGAATGTGTTATTCTTAAAAATACTGCTTTATTATGCATTTGATGCTGTATATAATGAACTTGTATTAGTGCTTAAATTATAGAGTAGTATATGTACAAAGACAGATTGAAGAAAAATCATAGCCACTAGTAATAGCCGAGATGTGGAAAACAGATACGGGATTATAAGAGATACACATTATGATTTCTATGAGAGAAAAGATAAAATATCAGAAATCTTACATAAACAGAAGTTTTGAGGTCTTCTTTTCAACAATGCTGCACAGAGACCCAGGCAAAATTACTGAAAAAAGACAAAGTTCTAGATTATTTTGATTGCATTTCTGAATTGCATGTATAAAAAGGAATTCCTACAGCATGTGTTCATAGAAAGTGGTACTTACAAAAGAAAGACAAACTCATGTAGAGTTACATCTTTAAAAAATAAAAACTGGAACTTAAAGTCACATTCTTTTTTAATTTCAAAATAATACCAACATATAAAATTGTAATATTTGTACAAAGAACCTTGTACATGCTTGATCAATACAGATATAAGTCACTGACATTAGGCTCTGCCATTTCCCAACTCCTTAGTGTGCATTTTCAACAAGCAAGGATGATTTATATAATCAGAATACATCACAATGAGGAAGTTAGATTTGATCCAAGATACATTCTATCTACAAACCCCATTCAAGTTTTGGTAATTGTCCCACTAATCTTTACAGAAAAAGAGAAAAAAGGAAGGAAGCATGGAAGGAAGGGAAGGAGGGAGGAAGGGAGAAAGGCTAGGATGAAATATAAAAACATTACAGTTTTTTGAAATAAAATAAATATTATGAAATATATCCAGCCAAAATATTGTTCATCTGCCAGAGCAGAGGTAAGAAACTTCTGTTACATGAAGTATCAGACAGCTAAATTGAGTAAATAGAGAAATAAAAATTCAATATTAACCTAGGATGGTATAGAAAAGTGTTGTAAACAACAATAGAGGAAAATTCAGGTGTACTAAATGAAGGTGAAATGTGAAACACTGCAAGTTAAGAACTGAAATAAACAATATTTACCCACTGGTCTCACTTTGTGTATTCTTCGACTCTCACAAAACGCTCAGAATACTTTGTTTTGTTGGTAACTATAGCCCTCCAGCCATAACTATTCCTATTTTCCGAGGCCCTGAACTTTTTCCTCTTCCATTGGTGTTCAGCAAGTGCAAAAATCAACTAGCTTTCACTTTGGTTGACTTAAGCTGCTTCAATTTTACTGATGCACCCACCACCCCCTTATATTTGAACCCCTGCTAAGAGAACTTATCTAGTTTATGTCCGTGGTGCTTAAACAGAAAACACAGGCTGATTCTGATGCCTGAAATGTGCACTAAAAGACTCTTGGTTACAATTCTGCAGTTTCTGATTCCAGTTCTTTCTTTTAGCCCACTGTCATTCCTACAAGTTCAGTTCTTCCTCTGTAAGTCCATGCATCACCAAAGTCTCCCAGTAACTAGCATCCCTATCCATTTTGATAAACAAAAAAACAAACAAAAAATAAATCACGGAAATCATCCTTTGTGCTTATTTTGCTCAACACAACTTTATCCCTAGCCAAAATTAATTCTCAACCAAATTCTATTGATTTTATCTCCTCAATAGGTGATAAATTCATAATTTCCCTCCTTTTTTTCATCATCCACTATACTTTGTCTATGTAGAGAATGGTAAAATGTAGATACTTAAGAAATAACTGACTAAAAGACTATAAGCATAAATTCAGAAAAGAAAAAGTCACTTTCCATGACTAAAAAACCAAATCAGTCTGATAATGTACTAAAATACCCTAATAAAATTCTTATTGATATTCTTCTTTTGGTGGGGGGGGCTGCTCCTTGAACTTAGAAACTTTTCTGGTACCACTTTCTATGCAATGATTACCAGAGAATTTTTCAATGAACTTAGCTGAGTTAGTTATTGAATGCTTATATGAATACAGAGTAAATTTATGCACAGACATTCATAATTACAGAAGAATAAGATGGCTAAAGTCTATTTTCTTCATATAATTTGTTACTAAATATTGGAGAATAAATGTTGAACTAGTCTTCTGAATGATACAATTTTAAACCTTAGACAACTTTATTTTGATAGTTCTAATGTCTTATTTGACTTATGTCTATGTTAATACTCCTGAGACTTTTTTGAAACTCAACACAATGCATACTAAAATATAAATAAATGATGATAAAAATGAATGAGCTTACTTTTCTTTTTTGTTTTTAAAAAACTAATAATAAATATACTTTACATCTAAATGGATTTTCTGTCTAAAATGTTTAGGAGTGCCAGCCATAGTCCAATCAACCAAATGGCACCAAATTGTCTCCTCTATTTCTCATCATAAGAGAATAAATTCCTTGAATATGTTATGATTTTTCCATTATTGCTAATTAATTTGGAGGTATATTAGATTCAATTTTATTAAAAGAGAAAATATACAATAAGGCAGAATAATTTTCAATTCAAAATTGATGTTAATTCAATTACAAATACAACAATCCCTTCTATTAGAAATATGAATTAATAAATTATAACTACTAAATTGTAGAATCTCTACTGTATTGGTTTTTAATTATACAAGAAAATTATATAAGTCAACCTACAAGCCAACCTACAAGCCATACATGGCACACGAATACATACCCCCTCTCCTCTATCCGTTTTTTCCTTAGAATTCAAATTGACATAGCATGGTATGTAGACTGAGTTTGATCCTAGGATTCCACTATATAGGTAGAGTAATAACTAGACTTTCCATATTATAAGTGTTTGTACATGGTTTTGCGATATGTGGTCATAATTACAGGATAAAGCCTTCTGAGCCTAGAAGAAAGAATTCACCAAGAGAATAAAATGAAAGTTAAGACTTATAGTCCAGGTAAGCATCCATATGAGTATGATGTAATGAGCTTATTGCTGTCATTTGGGGAGGATGAAGATGAATATAGATGGGAGAAGTGCTGCTTTGAGTGAGTGGAAATTGTTTCTTTATACTACAAGACAAAGTTAACACTAGTAATTTTAAACTACCCGCCATAATTGCCCATTAGATATTTAATATTTTATTTATTAACACATTCTTCCTATGAATGTACAGAAATGCATTTCTTTCTGATTAGAGACCATATTTTGCATTTTGTAACTTTCAATATTCTGTAATTAAATTGTATTAATGACCTATTATATATAAAGACACTTTATATATATTATATAATTCCTATAACAAACTAATGAGATAGTTATTTACAAAAGAGAAACTTGTAGTTTAATAAGATAAATTCTTCCCAAATTACACAGCTTTTGGATTGTAACTGAGTTAATCCCTTAGGCAGAGAGAATCAGTACACAATTAGAGCAGCATTTATATTTACAGACACATTGTTTGAAGGTAGAACCACACCTGATTCAAAAGTGGCGCTCACAAATTTCAAACGAAGAAAACATCCGGTGTGCGTTTCAATTCCCTCCACCTCTGCACATCGCTCACTCTGGGCTTTATCCAATTCTGGGCTTCAAGATTCAGAGCAGTCTAGGGAAATTTTCCTGCGTGGCCCCACCCAGAGGGAGTTCTTTTCTCCTCTTTATGGATAAATACGAAACAACTAGTCGTATTGGGAAACTGTTCAATCTATGCATCAAAGTAAGAAATAAACCTGATGAAACAAAAGCATATGGTGTGGTGGCAACATTTTGTTTATCTATCACATTTTTGTTTGTTTTAAATAAAACTGGAGCCATTTATTTTATGTTAATAGAAAAAGACTCTAAAATTACTTTTCATGTCTTGATGATGGCTGTTAATATAACAGCATGTGCTTCTCAAGCAAGGACTCTGAGAGAATCCCATGCCACCGGCTGAAATGGCGCGTTCTAATGAAAAAACTTGATTTCTGAGTTTGGATTCTCAGAATCTTATATGTAAATTGAAAGTATAATATCTACTTCTATCTCAAAAACAATATGACAATCTTAAATTATACTGAATTATCACCAATGCCAAGAATAAATACAGTCAGTTCTTCAAATTAAGAAATTTGATTTTTTTTTTTTTTGGCTTGAAAATTGTTCAACCTGGAAACTATAACCCCATTCCTTTCTTTCTTTCTTTCTTTCTTTCTTTCTTTCTTTCTTTCTTTCTTTCTTTCTTTCTTTCTTTCTTTCTTTCTTTCTTTCTTTCCCTTCCTTCCTTCCTTCCTTCCTTCCTTCCTTCCTTCCTTCCTTCCTTCCTTCCTTCCTTCCTTCCTTCCTTTTTAAGATCTTATTTATTTATTTGACAGAAAGAAACACATCTAAAGAAGGAACACAGCAGGGGGACTGAGAGAGGGAGAAGCAGGCTTCCTGCCTACCAGGGAGCCTGATGTGGGGCTCCATCCCAGGACTCTGAGCCGAAGGCAGACGTTTAACGACTGAGCCACCCAGCCGCCTCTATTTTATAAATTTTTTTAAAGATTTTATTTATTTGACAGAGAGAGACACAGTGATAGAGGGAACACAGGCAGCGGGAGTGGGAGAGGGAGAAGCAGGTTTCCAGCTGAGCAGGGAACCCAGTGCAGGGCTCCAACCCAGGACTCTGGGATCTTGACCTGAGCCAAAGGCAGACGTTTAATGACTGAGCCATCCGGGCACCCTTATAACCCCACTTCATTAAAAAGACGTGATTTGTAAAACAGTTTGAATATTATATTTTGTGCTTTTGTTCATTTTATGCAAACACAGAACATATTTGTATGGGTAATTATGGATGATGAATATAATAACTTATGAACAATAAGATGAAGGATTATGACATTGATATATTCCAGGGACTAACGCCACTAAAATACATTCTTCTCATCTGAACATGGGGAGAAGAGTGGAAACTAAAGTGAGGATTAAAAAGAGCAACGCATTTAAACATAGTTGAAGTTTGAAAATAAGAATTAAGCTAGAGAAAAGCATTATATTACCTCAGGTAAATGCTATTACAAGTTCTCAAAAATAGAATGCCACAGTGAAAGAAATATAACCCCAAAGTCGCCCTTACTCTGTGAAGCATTCTGGATAACTTTTAATTTGGATAAATTGCAATGGAGCTAGACTATTAAGGCAAAACAGTACAAAAGAAAATACTCAGATTTTTTCATAGAGAAAATACACTGATGTCTTTAAAGTCTTGCACTTGGAAATGAGAACTCAAATAATATTTCCTAGCATAAAATATAGGTTATTTGTGAAGAGATAGTTATATGCTGTCATAAATCACATATATATTTTTTTTACTTTTTTAATCTTATAAAATTGTTCATATCTTATAAATTAATTTATATTAAACAAATTTATATCTCAACTTTCATATCACCTTTTAAAATTGCATTTGAGAACTGTAGCATTTAAATGTCCTTAAAAATACCAGAAAAGTATTGCTCCTCATCTCCCTCTTAGTTTTCTTTTTGTATCTCCCGTTTCCAAATTATTAGCTATATTATTAACTTTCCTTATTAATTTTATTATATTTACATTCTCCATTTTTTTAGTGCTGTACTTTTATGTCATTCACAAAAATTAATAACAATTTCATGCATCAGTTTATGAAAATATCAACTACTATATGCTTTTACTGGATGAGTAAATAAAATGATATGAAAAGTATCTTTCATAGGAGAAAACCAAAGCACACATATCAAAAGCTTTCTCTTCTCTTACATGTCAAAAAAATTCTCCGAAATATTCTATAAGCTAGTTTTCTTCATCTTTCAGCCATTAGTTTCTTATATAATTCCTTTAACCAAGTTTAGATCACCATCTTTAAAACTGCATGAACCTATCTATCATTTATAAGTTCCAACCTTTTGGTACTACAATATGTGGAATTATATATATTCCGATTTATTTTTCAGCAGAGAGGATGCTTATTCTGAGATGACTGTCACTGCCCTCTTTATGTAATTACACTCTCCTCGAAACCATGACTACCTCTTATTTAGGTTCTATTTTCATTTTGCTAGAGGGTGTCTTAAAATGAGTTCTTTCCCAAAAGAATGTATTCGAAGTCAATGTGGCTTTTTTAAAATGTGTGAATATATACTTATTTTTTTTTCCTCAAGGGCTTGGTATTTGGGAGATATAATTCTATATTTTAAAAAAATTGTTGTATGTTCTTTTTATTCTAATGCACAGGTTTTCTTTATTTTTGTCTATTATTTTTATATGACATATTTAGGCAATATTACAAAATGGGAAAATAAGGAAGATATTTTCCTACATTAACTTCCAGAGTCTCTATTGTTTAACCTTTCACCTTTTGATCTATAATTACCTGGAACCGATTTTGTTTATGGACAATACGATTATGTTGCCCTCTTCCCTAAAATTGATAACCCAATCAATCCAACACAGTTTATTCAATAGCTTTTCATTTCCCTACTGTTTTTCAGTGCCAACTTGTCAAAAACAGAGTTCTTTTATGAGTGTATCGCTTCCATTTGTTAATTTATCCATTACTGCACAAAATCATGTCTTAATTTCTGTATTGTCATAATTAAGGCTTTTTTTCCTTGGAAATTATGTTGCTATAAAACACTCTAAATCTTTCTTCACCTTGACAATATTTCTGGATATCTGTGTTCCTTTACATTTTTATGTAAATACTAGATTAGCCTTCCTATTTTCCACAAAAACTTTTCCTGAAAAATTGGCTTGATTGACATTTAATCCAAAAATCCACTTGGGGTGCAGCACCCCAAGTTACAAACTCCCAAGTTGCTCCTATGAACGAACATTCTGCATGTATATCTTCTTGTAAAAGTGCAAACATTTCTTTTTCTTAAAGATGAAATTATATGGTAAGTAGTCTTTTCTGCATGGTTTCTTTTTTTAGTAGAATGTATGAAAATGCACCCTTTTGCTTTTCTAAAAAGCAAAGTTTGTTCACATCCATTCCTCTGTGGCTTTCCATTGATAACTAGATCACATCTTCAAAAATTATCCACTGGCTTGGAAAAACCTGAACTACTATCCATATATACCATAAAGCACAACATGAATTACATGTCCAAATAGATGCTCTGACACAAATACCCTTATATAGAGATCTTTAGGTGACTTAATCTCAACTCCTACCTATAACTCTTCTGAAACATTATTATTTTCTCAAATCATTCCTGTTCTGTTTCATGTAAATTTGGTCTGATTTTAAAATACCTTTTTATGAATTCTTAACATGTTAGCCTCTCTGGTACTCTTGTTTAAATGGTTATGGTCCCAGGTTGATGGACGGCTTAACTTATGTGCTGATTCACAATACAATTATTTTACTTTAGACAGCTGGTAGAGGTATCTACCACCTTCATTTAGTATTCTGAGCACTTCTCAATCTTTGTTTACTCACAAATTATAATCTGGCAATAATTATAACTTGTAATTCTAAATATTACTTTCTCCACACTTTCCTTCCACACTTTTAGTATTCCTCTGGTGTATTTAGTGGGGAGAGAGAAGGTAAAACAAAAATCACCATTGCTTCTGAGAATTCACTGAAAATTATTTGTTATATTAACCTATTATCAAATGCATATCTGAGGTGCCTGGGTGGTTTAGATGGTTAAGCATCTGCCTTCTATTCAGGTCATGATCCCGGGGGCCTGGGATAGAGCCCTGTATCAGGCTCCCTGCTCAGCGCAGAGCCTACTTCTCCCTTTCCTTCTGCCATTCCCTTTGTGTGTGCTTTCTGGCTTTCTCTCTGTCAAATAAATAAATAAAATCCTAAAAAAACACAACAAAACAAAGACATATCATATTTGGCTGCACTGAGATACAGTATAGAAATGGAGCTTGCTTATTTATATAACAGCATAACTTTATGTGGGCATTTAAAGTATTTGAGATATTGGGGTGCCTGAGTGGCTCAGTAATTAAACGTCTTCCTTTGGCTCAGGTCATGACCCTGGAGTCCTGGGATCAAGCCCTGTACTGGGTTCCCTGCTCAGCGAGAAACCTGCTTCTCCCTCTCCCACTCCCCCTGTTTTTGTGTTCCCTCTTCCACTGTGTCTCTCTGTCAAATAAATAGAATCTTAAAAAAAGAATACATATATATATATATACATATATATATATGTATATGTATATATATATATATATATATAGAGAGAGAGAGAGAGAGAGAGAGAGAGAGAGGGGCAACTGGGTGGCTCAGTCATTAAGCATCTGCCTTTAGCTCTGAGTCCTGGGATAGAGCCTTGCATAGTGTGATCCCTGCTCTGTGGGAGGCCTGCTTCTCCCTTTCTCACTCCCCCTTCTTGTGTTCCCTCCTAGCTCTGTTTCTCTCTGTCAAATAAATAAATAAAATCTTTTAAAAATTAAAAATAAAGCATTTGAGATATTAAATTAAACAAGAGGAGGAAAGTAGAATAATCTTGCAAGAGGGTATCATAATAATTTTTATATATTTCACACTGCTTCTTTTAGTGAATTCAAGCCTGCTGTACCACTTTAGATATTTTATTGAACAGTTATCTTTAATGGTACAATGCATATATCTTTTAGTTAATGAAATGAAACTGCACTGATCAGATATTTCAAATCCCTCAAGTGAAAAATAAACTCCAGCTCATACAGTATTCAAATATTATTTTGTTTCATGGTCTAAATCTACACCAACTTTATTCACATATTGGAATCTACATTATTATGAAAGCCAATGGTTTAAATCTAACATGATATTTTTTCTGGTCTCATTTCATCATGCTTAATCTCTTCCTTTACGTCTTTTAAACTTGAAAATGATCAAGATAAATTGAAAGATTGAATACTGTCTACATTTCAAAATATCCTCATGAAAAACAAAACCTTTACCAAGGTGAAAAAAGGAGTTGAGATTTGCTGCATGCTACAATTTCTATACCTTAAAATATTTAGAGATATCATTTTTTGTTTTATTGTGTTATTTTCTTAGGGGTAACTCTTTGATGCTACTTCATATATTAAATCCTAGATAAGTGCAAATTCTAGTCTCTTTGTGACCCTGTTGCCTGAAACTTAAGTGTTTGCAAGCTTTCAATATATCTTAGATTTTTAAGTGTGATCTACTGTTGTAGTGAAGTAGATATTCAGCAATGAAAAGTTTTGTAAACACAGTATTTTCTTATTCTGGTCAAGGATATTGTTTTTTAGTAACTTCCTTTCAACATTTTAATCTCATCAAATAAACATGCCACAGCTTTTAAAAACAAGGTTGAAATTTATACTTGCATTTTATTAGATAAACTTTTTAAATACCTAAAGCTAAATGCTAAAATTATTACACTTAACTAATTGAAAATTACTATTTGTCTTTTAAAAAAATAAAGTTGCTTGAATTACTTCATTAATTATTTCAATTACACTGAATGACAGAAATAGTTATTCATAACAATTGTTACTTGAGGATAAATAGTTAATATCTTACGGAACCTGCAAAGTATCTTCTTTAAAATTAATATAACTTGTTTGTGGCAGCATTCAGGATTTCTGTTTCATCAGGTGTGTTAGATATTAACATGAAGGAAATTGTGAGAATATGTTTCATTTCAAAAGCTTATTGGTAGCAGTTTAATTTTTAAGTGGTCCTAATTACTTAGAATACGCGATGCTATTTTGACTAATCCTTGTATGTTCCCATGAGTAGTGCTATTTACAGGGTTAATCTTAATTGTATTAAATTATATCTACCCACAAACATACATTTATTTAAAATAAAAAAAAGAGAACACCTCTAATGGAATGTAAGACATGTACCTAATATATGGGTATGCATAGCACCGTGGCAGTTGTTTTATACTTTGGGATACAATCCAATACATTTTACTTTGTTGCTGTAGCTATAGCCTCTGTTCTGTGAGCCTTTTCAATTGACTGAATGAAGAATGGTATTGAAACCTAAGAGGGCTCTGTGTCCTTGGTGTGCTTGGTGTGAGAGTTGCCATTGGACTGCCTTTCCTTCTAGATTCTCAGAGGAGGGAGCAATGGGATACGTGTAAGATCTAAAATGCACACATATATATATATATATATATATATATATATATATATATATATATATATATATATCAATATTACTATATTTAAGCATCTAAGTATATTAACCTAAAGATAAGTTTGTATAAATGTATTAAACTTGAATCCACGACTACATGGATTATTCTAGCCCCCATTCCTTTTGTTTGTTTGTTTTAATTCTTGATACCGATAGTGGGAAAGCTGGGTCCTACCACCTGCCATCCATTTATAAAATGGTTCGATTCCAGTATGTATGTATGGTGGTATCAAAACTGTCAGCTTATATACCTATAGTAAATCTCAATATCAACTAGATTACAATTCTCTTTTTTTTAGCTTTAGCTTCCATTTATTTCCAAGGTTACTTACTTCCGTACCTTTCCCCAAACCCCTAATGAAGCCATTTCTTGAATTTGCAATATGAATTCTTTTCTCCTAGTTTTCATTCATTCCTGAGATTCCCCAACTTTTTTTTAGTGTTTGTTAAGCTAAGATTTCCCTGTGCTGTAGTGGCCCATGAGTTTTAACAAAGGCATAGTGTCATTTATCCACCATTAAAGAATTATTATTATTATTATTATTATTATTATTATTACAGAATAGAGTTGTACCACCGGAAGGATTAACACCTTTGCTGTGCTTCATGTATTCGAACTTTCTTAATCCCCCTGTAACCCTGGAAACAACTGACTTTAACATCATTATAGTTTTGCCTTTTCTAGAATGTCTTACAATTGAAATCATACAGTATGTAGACTTGAATTCTCTTCAGACTTGCTTCTTTCATTAACAATGGGCATTTAAGATTTCTCTTCTTTTCTTGGTTTGATATCTTACCAATTTTATTGTTGAATTGTAGTCTACAGTATGGATGTACAAATTTGTAAATCCTTTGATCTACTGAAGGGCATCTTCGTTATTTAGTTTTTGAGATTTATGACTAAAGTGGCTAAAAATATCCATGGATAGACTTTCGTGTAGACATAACTTCTGAATCACTTGGTTAAATATTCGGGAGTACAGAAGATACATCACGTGATGAGACTATATATAGCTATATAAGAAACTGCCAACTGTTTTCCAAAGTGGCTGTGCCACCATTTTGTTTTCACCTTGGCAGATCAGATGGTAATCTACACACTGGGCTTTTGTTTGATTGAAATTATCTTAATTTCTCATTCACATTTTAGGACCATTTCACTGGATATAAAATACAACTCATCATGTATTTCATTCCCCTCTTCTTGTTTACATGGCTCCTCATGAGAAGTTTACTATAAGTTTTACATATTTCTGTTATGTGGACTTTGTTTTCTAGCATTTTCCTTTGATCCTTCCTAATAGGTTTCTCTTTTTGTTCACATTACACACTTGTTATATATTTTCCAACAGGGGTCTTAACGTAGTAATCATTTTAAATTTTAAAATTATTTAAAATTTTGTCACAATTTCAACATCTATGTCATATCAGCATCTGTTTCTGATCTTTACTATTCCTTCAAATTATTTTTTGTCCTCTCTTTCATATTGCCTTAGTTTTGTGTTGCAATCTAGACATGATATATTAGATAACAAGATATGGGATAAATAGACTTTTAGTCAAAGTTTTATATCTTTTTGGTAAAGAGTTGGCCCATGTTTAATGTTTGCTGTAGATAAAGACATCAAATGCTTCAAACTCCTCTCCTTTATGTTTTTCTCTCCTCTGCTGACCTAGGGCTTCTTTAAGTACTCCTGCATCTGCATTTGGCCACTCTTTTACCTTTGTTAATTCACTGAATCTGGACTTCTATTGATGAGGTCGTCAGGAGAGAGGAGAGAAAATATTCTACACTCTTATGTTACAATTTTTATATCCACTGAGCTTTAGTATAAGCTGTGACCTCCAATGTTTTTTAACATTTTTTTTTTCCTTTTTAGGTAATACACAAAAAACTTGAGAACACTAGGGTGGGAGAATATCTGACCTTTGAGTCATATAATACACTGATAAAGTCCTTTTCCCTGGAGAGTCTGCCATTTCTTGGAGAATCCTCTCATAGCGTTTCACCATAATTACAAATCCCCTTCCCCTCCTAGGGCCATGATGACATTTTTATTGGCTTTTCACTGTGAGAACCTGGTAAAGTATCAGAGGGTAAAATCTATAGAGGTCCGAGGGTGCCCCTTTAAGACTGCTTCCAAAGTTTTTCAACTCTCCACTTACTCCACAATTATTTTCTGGTATTTTTTTTTTTTTTAAACACACATAAATGTCATTCCCAGTCCAGGTTCCAAAGGATTCTTCTCCAGGTAACCAGTACTAAGCTATGACTTTCTAGATGCCTTTTTCTACAGTTTTGGGGATAGTAGTTTTCCTCGTTACCTCAATTCTATCATGACTCTGAGAAATTCATTGATTTTCAGCTTATTCAGCTTTTTCTTGTAAAAATGGATGTAAATAACTTTTTATATACAGGACATGAACCTGGAGTTCAGAGAATCCCATAATTTCTTTAAAGGGTTTACTTATTTTTTCAAAAAGTTTGAGTATAGTTGACACAAAACTGCATTAGTTTCAGATGTGCAACATAATGATTCAACAACTCTCTATGCTATGCTATGCTCACTATAAATGTAGCTACAATCTGCCACCATACAACACTATTACTATACCATTGACTATATTCTTAATGCTGTATTTTTATCCTCATGACACATTCATTCCATAACTGGAAACCTGTAGTCCCCACTACTCTTCATCCATTCTGCTCATCCCCTCACTTAGCTCTCCCCTCTGACAACCATTAGTTTGTTCTCTGTATTTGAAGTTCTGCTTTTGGTTACTGTTTTTACTCATTCATTTGTTTTATCTTTTAAATTACACATATAAGTAAAATTATATGGCATTGGCTTTCTTTAGTCTGGCTTATTTCACTTAGCATAATACCTTCTATGTCTATCCATGTTATCACAAGGGCAAGGTCTCATTCTAAAAGGTTTTTTTGTTTTGTTTTGTTTTATTTTGTTTTTAGTTTAACCCCGACTACCAAATTTTCTATTTAGTCTAACCCCCATCTAAGATATTGATAACTTCCTTTATTATAGAGGTAAGAAAAATAAGGCCCAGTTTTAGTTTCCCACAAAAAATAGTTTGTAAAAAGTAGAGCTAGATAAAACTAGATTCCAGTGCTCAATTTCCCAATCATGACATTCCACCACCTTTGAACTCCTTGATTGCTGAGCATCTCAAGAGTCATTTTCATTTACAAGCACTTAAATCAGAGAGACAGAATACAATTCATTGAGATTGTATCCAATTTCTACAGTGAACAGTTTAAATCCCTTCTAAATTGAGTATCCCATATCATGGACTATTGTGTTATTCATTTAACACTGTTGAGGAAATTTCTATTGTTGAAACTATCATGTGACTTCTGAATCTGTTTAGTAAATATTATATATTTTGTTCCAAGAAAAGTGGTGTGTGAACATGCATGCAGTTAGCTCTTTGTATTATGTAGACACAAGAGAATTTAGGACAGTCTGGTATAACAGTGTATAATTAACTCACCAATATTTTCCAGCATTTGAATAAATTGAAAAAGGAAAAAAAATGGGTCTAGTCAATGGGTATCACATCTAACAATTTTTTGTTCTAGAACATCATTCAGGTTTTCCTATGGTGAACTGAAGATTAAATAAGGTTAAAGTAAAGCTTCAAGAATCTAAAGGACTTTATTTGGCAACCACTCCTTAGAGTGCCAAATGAAAAGAAAAAGTGAAAACATATTGATTTATCACAGATTATTTTAATGTACCCGAAACACAAATATAAAAAGATCAATCAGAAATAAATGGTAAAAATAAAAACCTAAAAATGTATTCACAATTAAGAGAAAAAGGGGACTGAGGTAACTAAACATATTAAAAATAAACAAAATCTTGATACTTACTGAATACTTATGAGTAATAATTTATATATAATTAAATTTTGTTTGAAATGTCTTGAAGGGAAAAATATCTCCAAAGATAAAAATTCAATACAATATACGTAAAAATAGAAAAAAAGTAATGGGTATAAAAGCAAATTTTTATTACATTATTTTATTTTTTCATTGAAAAAAAGAAAGCAGATCTCAATATTGAAACTATGGATGTAAGTATTAACCTTTCTTTTCAAGTATATAATATATATTATAAAGGGTTGAATAAAATTAGCAGTCTTCCTTCAAATAAATAAATTTATTTTGCCAATTTTCATTTTAGTTAAAGTATACATGATTATTCAGGAAAACTATTCTTTTATATTTTATAATTTAAATTTCTTTTCAAATGATAATGAAATATTTCTACTTTGAAAAAAGATGTTTAGTCTTTTATTACTGAAGATTTACTTAATTATATCCAAATGTAAACATTCAATATTGGCAGATTATTATTAAGGCACTAATTTTTTAATGCTGAGAAGCTGGTAGACTGTAACTTACAGAATAAATTTTGACCTTTACACCTTATCATTAGCATTTTAAAAGTCTTATTTCTACACATACAGAGAACACAAGTTATACACAGCAAATGTGTCTCTGACACAGAGTTCATCATAGTAAGAAAAAGTGCTGCAGCAATGCATCTAGATCTTTGCTTGAATTAAATTAAGTAGAATAGAATACTATTTTGTGACATATTAAGAAACACATCTATTGATATAGGCAACATATTGTTTTACATTCTTACAATATTTTTAAGCAAGTGCATAATAATACAATAATAAAGATATTTGTGACAGTAACAGGTTTGTAAAGCAAGAAGCAAGTAAATTAGTGTGCGAGACAAATCAATAATACTAAGTAGAAAAGTACCTTTTTCAGATAAATAACAAACAACAAACTACTTCACCTACCTTTACAGTGTAAATGTTGCAATCAGTTTTTTTTTAAAGAAAGTTCATTAATTTAATGAGAAGATGCACTTTCATTGAATAACACAAAGTTTAAACAATGTATGTCCTGAGACCAGACTTTTTTAAAATATAGACTTATGAACATATTGCTAAATGTATTCCTGCTTCAATGTCCCTTTTTGGAAAATGGTGATCATCATAATGGTGATAATAGCAATTATATAACTCTTACTGTATATATTACATATTTTGACTTACAGGATTCCCTCCACAACTATTATTTCCAATATACAGATGAAGAAATGAAGTGAAATATCTGATCAAAGATCACAGAGTCAGTTATAAAAAATAGGAATGCTTCTCTCAATAAATATGATGATGTTTCAACTTTTCATGTATGGATGTGCAGGATATGGTTGGAAAAGTCAGAAGAGCCTGATTAAATGATACCGGGGCAAAACCAAAACCAATAAATGTGGGCTCTCAGGACAACCAACCTAGTGAGGAAGTCATTATTGGAAGGGTCATGGGTCAGAAGCATGCACTTCAAGGAAATAGAACGAAAGGTTCAGAGCTATCTGGACTTGGAAAAGAGGGAGAATCTTTCTCCAAAAACTCTTGAAATATTAGTAAGGTGCCTTGAGTGTAACTTCAATTTTTTTAGGGAAATGAATATTCTCAAATGCATTAACTGGCTAGCATCAACATTAAAGCACACATTTCAGAACTGAAAACATGAAACTTGACGTAAAAAAAATTTGAAATTGTAGGGAATATTGGGAATCATAAGATATGCAATTGGATGTTTGAAGCAATATTTTTCTAGTATTCTGAGACAAACATTTGTGTGCATTTTAGTGTAGTTTTGTTTTGTTTTTGTTTGTTTGTTTGTTTTTGCCCTGGGGTGTGGGCACAGAGGGAGAGACAGTCTTAGACTCTGCACTGAGTCCAGAGCCCGATACGGGGCTGGAACTCAAGACCCTGAATCATCAATTGAGCTGAAATTAAGAGTTGTATACTTAACCAACTGTAACACCCAGGCACCCCCAAAATATTCAAAATGTCACTGCACAGAGAACTTTTTTCTTAATGGAAATGATGATACCAATATGTCAGTACCTGCCACATACTAATGTATTGATGTGTTGATAATTATCAAATGACTATAGAAAGAAGATACTATAATCTTAATTTTATAGATGAAGAAACAAGGGCAAATATGCTAAATAATGATTCCTAGGTCATAGATATCTTAAGTATTTGGGACCAGGATTTCAATCTAAGCAGTATAGCTCCAGAAACTCGTATTTGCCACTAGCTACACAATCTTCCATGATTAACTTATAGAGATTTGATAGGCAATATAGTCATCCTACTGAATTTACTATAAAAATAGAAAACATTCTTTATGAACAAAATATCTTAGATATTAAGTTTTATCCAACTCTGTTTGAATTCATAATTCAATATGGGATTTGGTTTCTATATTTTTCTTTAAACTATTCTGATATATAGAGATTTATATGAGGTTTTCCTGCATATTTAGCAGAACATGTACTTTACTTTTGTGACAGATAACCAAAATCATAGAAGCTTAAAGATAGTAGTATGTTTATCTATCATATAAAATATTAAACACATAAGTGGCTCTGCTCTTCAAAGAGCAGACATCTTCGGCTAATTACCATTCATGATGTAGTTTAAGATGGTTCACCAGCATATATGTCCCACCAGGACAGGGAAGTAAGAAGTGGAAGCTACTTTCCAAGGGCATGACCTAGATGTTGCTTACATCATTTCTGACAAAAATTTACTGGCAAAAATTTAGTCACAATTCTACCAGTTTGGTCTTCACGCTGACAACCATGAACACAGGGAAAATTCTATGCATATGAAAGGCAACTATGAGTCTCTGTCACATCCTAAAATAGGTAAAGATAAATGAGGCAACTAATCCTGGATCTTATTTACCTATTGAGATAGAGTTTTCTGGATACCAGATTGCCATAGAGGAGTTGGCAATCAAGGAGACAGTGAAGTTTCTAGTCAGAGTTACAAACTGTCACATATAAGACAGAACATACTCAAGACTGGGGCAGAGCTACTAAAACTTCGTATATCACATGCTATTGAATTGCTATATAAATGTACACCTTAAAGTTTAAGACTCACTGACACATAACAAAAAGATTACAGGCCATCAATTAGCTTTTCACGGTCTCTCAGAGATATTATTGTACACATTTCTCTGGCAGAGTATGAACATGTATTTGATGCTGTTCATAGTTTTTTAGAATATATCTGTTAACATTTCTGAAAACAGATCTATAACTAGAAGGAAAATAGCAGAGAAGGGATGGGGCGCCTGGGTGGCTCAGTTGGTTAATCGACTGCTTTCAGCTCAGGTCATGATCCTGGAGACCCGGGATCTAGCCCCACATGGGATTCCTGCTTGGCAGGAAGCCTGCTTCTCCCTCTCTCAGTCCCTCTGCTTGTGTTTCCTCTTTCGCTGTGTTTCTCTCTGTCAAATAAATACATAAAATCTTAAAAGAGAAGGGAAAATTCCATTCTTATATTTTATAATTCTAGGAATTAAAAAAAAATTTTTAAGAAGCCATAACAGATGTCCTTATGTGTATTTTGGAAATGCTGGGAGTGTAATACAAGTTGTTGCAGGATCAGTTTACAGGAAATTGTTACTGTTAGAAACTCAGTAGGGCACAGACCCCAAGTTCTTGCTGTTCATGTAAATATGTTAAGATTAAAATAAATGAAAATAATGATTTCCTAGGAGGAACATATGAAATAGCAGAACCTAGAGGTGTTTGATTTTGCCCATACATTTTGGCTAGGGTTCTTGGAAAAGAATGAACAAAAGTGTTTATTTTCGGTCAAAAGGATTACAACCTCAAGATCAGTTATTGAACTGGTTTAACATCCATTAATTATTATACACACTTGAGATTCAGTACAAATGGGAGTGATGGGTCTCTCTAAGACTGTGGATCTCCAGATTTAGTTCCAAGACCAGCAGTAGTAGCATTCCCTGATTAATTTGTTAGAAACACAATTTCTT
>PITA01024163.1:0-26741 GCA_004023965.1 Spilogale gracilis
GGGGAAATTCATAGCCATCCAAGCCTCACTCAAAAAAATTGAAAAATCCCGAATACACCAACTCTCATTACACCTTAAAGAACTGGAAAATCAACAAAAAATTAAACCAACCCCCCACACAAGGTGGGAAATAATAAGGATTAGAGCAGAGATGAATGAATCAGAAACTAGAGATACAGTAGAACGCATCAACGAAACTGGAAGCTGGTTCTTTATAGTAATAGATTCTGACAAGGCAGGCATCAGAGGTGGCCCGCCTGGGGCTTCATCATTTTCTAGAGCAGCACTTCTCAGAGTGCCTGTGATGAAGAATCACTTTTTCTTTAATTTCTGATCACATTCAAAATACAAGCTCCACTTTTGTATTCCTAGATCCAACAGCCATAAAATTCCTGTCCACTGGCTTCTAGAAGCTTCTAAATGCTTCCTCTCCACCTCCATGCTTATCTCAGACCTGAAACGGTGTGGGGCCCCACGGCCCCAAAGACCACACTCGGAGGACCACAGCTTATTCGGAACTGGAATTCTTTATTTTTTTAGACGTTGTATCTGAAAAGCAGTCAAGTCCATCCCACCTTTCCCCGTAGAAAGCCACCATTTACAAAGAAAGGCTGGTGTTGCCAAGAAGAGTGGATGTCTACAATCCTCAAGAAACTGGGGTTCTGTTCTACTCGTCTCTGCAAACAGCAGTGCCCATTTATTCCAAATGTTGTTTCCTAAGCAATGACCATCAGTTCATGACTGCGATGAAGAAAACACTAATGTGTCTTATCGTGCCCGTTTTCCACTGAGGGCACCTAGGGCTCACACACATGGGTCAGGGAAAGAGGATGCGCTCCCCACTCTGGCATTTCCTGGCTGTGCATCCTTGAGTCGTGACTTAACCTCAGGACACGTCTTGCTTTATCCACCCAACAGAGAAACCAGAAGATCCACCTCCCACGGCTTGTCTGAGGACTAAGGGAGAAAGACCTTCCCATGCTTCCATAGGAAACCCTAACCTCTAGAGCGCTTCCAGTTTGGGCACCAGCAAGGGATCCCGATTTCACCAAAGGCCACCTGTACCATCATCGCCTTAGGCAGCTTTCCTTGATCCGAAGCAGAAAACCCCTGACCCTGCTCTCTGTTGGCTGCCTGACCGCATAATACACAGGGCGGGCTCGAGCCAGAGCGCGGACCCTTGGGGAGCCACGGAGGTGAGCTATAAGCCTGGTTCCAACTCTTAACATTCTGGATGCTGAGCAAGTCACTTGATCTTCTGCTCTAGGTTTCCATCAGTCACACAGAGGCTAAGAAGGGTGCGAAGGGGAATGGGCATGTGTGCGTGTGTGCGCATGTGTGCGTGTGTGTGCATAAAGCACTCTTCTTTTCCACATGGTACCTTCTCCCCCCACTGGACAGTGGAAACCCTTTACTCACAAACCACATACTTTGAATGCCTTAAACCTTCAAGCTCCAAGTGCTATCAGCATTGAGCACAAAGATGGTATTAATAAGGATTTAAGCAGCCCTATGGATCCTTTTCAGCCCTTTGAAAGCTCGCACCACAAGCCCCTGCCGTCTGAACTCCATCCAGTCTTGGTTTATCACGAACGTCCGATGCAGCTCCTCCCTCAAAAATGACATCAATGGCCCGTCCACTCTGGGCTCAGCACACAGTCTCCATTCTGACTTGGCTGTGCAGTAAGTCCCAGGGCGGGCCGTCCTTGCCCGTCATTTGCCACTCCTTTCCCTGGTGTGCCGGCTTGTTTGGAACTGCTCCTTGGGTTAACTGAAAGATGGTTTCAGGCTCACCGTATGTCCAGCATGCGGGCCTTCCCAGCTGACCTCTGATCTCCCCCAGCTTCCAATCCTGCTTCTCGGGTTTTCTGTGAGCTGATCCGGAAAAGTCTGAGCTGAAGCTTCTCATATTCAAAGGGTTTCTGGTCAGGGAGGTGCCCTGGAGGGCAACCCCCATCTGTGCAGTGAACCTTCTCTGCAGCATCAAAGCCAGGCAGTCACCTTATGTAAGCTTGATCTCCTTCAGTGATGGAGACCTCACTCCCTCCCGGGGTAGTCAAGCCTGGTGCAAATTTTCCTTCATTCTGAGCTGGGAGAACTGAGCTGGATGGAGTCTGAGCTGGGCCCCATCACCAGTTTTTTCCCACGTACTTGGGAGGGGAAGTATGATGTTGCCAACCAAATTCCTCATTTACACAATGGCCTAAGAGACAGCTAAGGGCCGTATTCTCTGGACTACACCTGCCATGACGTGGCTTCCTACTTCCTTAGCACGTTCATCACCCCTCTCCGGACACACTCTCACCACCCACCTAAGTCCTGGGATCTTCTGTGCTTACGGCATTTCCACATATTCCGTTCCACTGCTTTATTCCCTCCCTGAACGGCGTAGCCAGGGCCTACCGGCTGGTCTGTCCAGTGGTCTCAGACCACACAGAAATCCATGCACAGTTGGGCGGCCAGTGCACACATACAGTAGACCCCCTCAACTGCTGTTTTCCCTTCCACGATTTCAGTTACCCGGGAAGCCAACGGCCCTCCTCCTGACACAGCATCAGAGGCGAACAGTAGCCTAACGCCACGCCCCAACTCCAGCGTCACTCAGCTCACGTCATCTTGCCATGTAGGCGTTTTATTATCTCATATCACGACAAGAAGGGTGAGGACAGGACACTGAGCCATTCTGAGAGAGAGAGAGAGAGAGAGAGAGAGAGAGAGAGAGAGAGACACACCACATGCCCCTAACTTGTATACAGTAAGGGGAAAACACAGTGAATATGGGTTTAGTTCTATCCAGTTTCAGGCATCCCCGGGGGGGTGCTGGGAGCATATTTCCCATGGATATGGAGATAACCGCATTTCCTATTACTTCCCATACACCCAAGTTGGCCCAAATTTTCACAGGACAATGAACACGGCACCAAGACACAATGAGAAACTCAGGCCCAGGCTTCCGACAAGCCCATGTGCTATCCTTACCGTGGATGATATTAACCCAGGAACTGATCGGATCCTTCCCTACTCAGAGCCCTGTCCTCATATTTGTGGCCACAGACGGGGCCGCTCATGAGGCTAACAAGAGAAACCGCGCAATAGTCCTTCTTCCTGACTGTCTGAGTCTGTATTGAACCGTCCTTTGGACAAGACTTTATCATTTACAAGTGTTGGTCTAAATCTTCAGAGCAACCTAGAGGAGGAGGTGTTGTCCTCATTTTAGGGACAAGGGCCCCGGGGCAGATCTTAGCACTTCTCTCATCTCAGATGTGGTGTTACTTATTCTATATTCTGCTCACCCAGGAACACGCACCTCTTGTTTTAGGCAGAAAAAGTTTTCTAAAGTTAAGTTCTGAGGATCAAATAAAGAATGAGTCACCAGAGAGGGGGAGAGGAATCTGATTTCTATTTCTGTCTTTGCTCTAAATTAATTCAAAGTTTAACTTTCTTGGTTTTCAGTCTGCTCTTCCATAAAATAAGAAAGAGACTGAATTAGACAATCTCCAAAGAGCTTTCTGCTCAGCTGTCCTTTGCCTCCTGCCCTGTCTCAGCCACACTGCTAAAATTAGGCAGAAAACATTATTGAAATATCTTTCAATTTGGTTTCTTATCTTTTTAAAGGCCTTAAGATTTGCTGGATGGTATACGGTAACTATCCCACTCGTCCGTCCAGAATGGAAAAAGAAAACAAAACCTGCCATCTCTTTCCTAGTTCACTTTTAAAGCAGTTCATTTTCCATGATGAAACGTCAGTCTGGAAACACCAGCCGTGGGGCCCAGGCCCACCAAAGTTCTCCTCCCGGGAGGATCATCGTGAGAGCCACCTCTTCTCGGAGCTGTGGTTCTCAGCCCAGGACACACAAGGCAGGGTCTGCAGACCTCTGCAGTCGTCTCAAGCCCGGCAGGTGCAGTGGGAGTCCAGCGGGGAGAGGTCAGGGATCCTGCTAAGCGTCTTAGAGGGGCCCAGGACGATCCCCCACAGCAGTCACCTGATGGACGCTGGCTGGCAGGCTGGGGGTGAGGAACCCCGTCCTAAAGAGGGAAGTCCAAGGATGGCCCCAAATTCCTGCTAGCGTCCTGCAAGAGGCCCAGCAGGTGGACCCATCCAAAGGAAGTGGGACTCTGGACGCTTCTCTTACCTGGCGAAGAAGGATGCGGCCACCGAGGCACCTGTGGAAGTTTCACCGGTCATGCAGGAGCCCTGGGGGGCCGGGACGCCGCAGGCCGAGGGCTTGTCCGCGTTGTAGCGATTCAGCGCCGCCTCGGTCAGCCCCTCCCGGCCCGTCTCTGTCATCAGCTGGGAGATCTGACAAGGAAAACGGACACTGGGCTCGTTACCTGTGGCTCACTGCCCTCTCCGCACACCACCAACGGCATCCCTCTCTCAGCGGGAGGGAACCCCAGTGCAGGTGGGAAGGGGGTGCCCGGGGGCAGGGGGGACAAGGGTCATCCTGCATGCACACTGGGCGTGCTTTGGACTTCTCGGGGCCTATTTTCTAGGATTTTAGCCTAGACACCTCCTCATTTTCATTAAAAATAATGGAATAAAATTACCCCCCCAACACTGAGTTTCAATTATGCCTGTGTCTCCTTCCGTTTGGAGTAGAAAGCGTGAGCCATTGTCCACGGTTTGTGGCCCAAGACCTGAATAGAAGCATCGATCAGGGCTGCTTTCTCACCAGGACTGGCCCCAGATGTTGCAGAGGAGAGGGGCAAAGGTGTCATTTATTAAAGGAGAAGCAAGCCTACTAATGGAGAATGTGAGGAATTACAACACTATCGGTGTTTGTGTAAGCCATCAGCACACCTGACAAAGAGAAACTCGTAGAAACAAATACAGGCACTGTGGATTGCCAAGTGGTCTTTTGGGGGAGAATTTGGAACACTTCAGCAGACTTGACGGTCCTACTCATTCATTAGGATACATGACTTCTGTTTTGTTTACAATGATTGCCTTTACAACGGAGGTTCCATTGCCCGGGCTGCAGTCATTTTACCTAAATGCACACCATGTGCAAGGAAGAAGCACACTTCTGGGCAAAATGAGAATCTCACATAGAAATACACTTCTGAAAAGTGCTAATTCCATGACAATTATAATACTTATGCAGGCAAAGTCTAAGTGTGCTATTTGGAAAGCCTGTTGCTTTAAAACTTTGGTCCACTTACAAAAGGGGAAAATGTTAGTTTAACAAGAAGAATGGGGGGGTGAAGGGGGAGAAGGAAGGAAGGAAGGAAGGAAGGAAGGAAGGAAGGAAGGAAGGAAGGAAGAAGGGAAGGGGAAAAGGAAAGGGAAGGGAACGGAAGGGAAGGGAGAAAGAGGAAGGAGAGAGGACAGAAGGAGGGAGGGAGAAGGGAGGAGGGACAGACGGAGGAAGGAAGGAAGGAAGGAAGGAAGGAAGGAAGGAAGGAAGGAAGGAAGGAAGGAAGGAAAGGGAAGGAAGAGGAAAAGGAAAGGGAAGTAAATGGAAGGGAAGGGAGAAAGAAGAAGGAGGGAGGACAGAAGGAGGAAGGGAGGAGAGAAGGAGGGAGGGAGGGAGGGAGAAAGGAAGGAAGGAAGGAGGTAAGGAGGGAAGAGGAAAAGGAAAGGGAAGGGAATGGAAGGGAAGGGAGAAAGAGGAAGGAGGGAGAGAGAAGGGAGGGAGGGGGAAGGGATGGAAGG
The DNA here is from genome assembly GCA_004023965.1 of Spilogale gracilis. NCBI lineage: Eukaryota > Metazoa > Chordata > Mammalia > Carnivora > Mephitidae > Spilogale > Spilogale gracilis. The sequence continues at coordinate 5,657 of PITA01024163.1, forward strand.
AAGGAAGGAAGGAGAGAAGAAAGAAAGAAACTTTAGTTTAAAAAAGAGTCTGCAACCAGCTCAAATCTCTTAAATGCTGAATGGAAAATGTTCCTAATTGCCTACAAAATACAAGTGCAATAAAGCAAAGATCAGGAATAGTTTCCACTTTGTAACTGAGCAGGCCAGCAGTCCAGTGAAAGAGTCCCATTTGTTAACCTTTAAACATAAAAACATTTGTACTTTCCATTATTAGCCGCAGAGCCCTTACTCTGAGCCCCATTGACTTGAAACTTTGCTTAAATTCATGCCCTTACTTGGAAAGCTTTGGCATTTTCAGCTGAAATTTTGCCAACACATACTTTCTTATTTTCATTCATTGAACGGGTTGTAAGGAAACCTGACCCACATAAGAGAACCTCGGGAGGAGGAGGCAGCCAAAGGAGCCCATGGCCTGGAGAACATTCCGTGCACTCAGCAAGAGCTGCTGTCCAGGCAGGGGGCCTGCGTTACCTCTCCTCCGGCTTCCTCTGCTGTGTGTGGGGTGAAGGCTCCCCCCCACCACCTGCCACTCTCCCAGAGGGACGAGGAGGAGGAAGGGGTCATGCACACCAGTGTCACAGCTAAGCAGCCCTTAAGAAGTCCAGGACATCAGCCGCACCAACGGCCATAAACACGCCCACTCTCACACCACCATCGTTTTTTCAACAAGTAGCTACAATCTACCATACATAAACTGGTATCAATTATTTACTTTTGAAGATTTTATGATTTATTTGAGAGAGAAACAGAGGGAGCCTGCACACAAGCAGGGGAGCGGCAGAGGGAGAGGGAGAAGCAGGCTCCCCGCCAAGCAGGGAGCCCGATGTGGGACTTGATCCCAGGATCCCAGGATGGTGCCCCGAGCCGGAGGCAGACGCTTCACTGACTGAGCCCCCCGGGTACCCCTGTCAGCTGGTTTCAGGACACAGAGACATCTGAAGAGACCCATCAGAGAAAGGCACTGCCAGACTTGTCACCACTGATGTCCTACAGCTCACGCACGTGGCTATCGTCTCATCATCTGCGGTGTTTCCTGTTCATTTCTGTATTTCTCATCTGAAGTTGGGCAGAACGGGAATGGGACTCTGTCTCACTATGTATGCACAGTCCTTGCAAACCCACAGAGAAACCCCTAGGATATGGCTGGCAAAATGGGGAGAGGCACAGGTTTCTAGATGATTCCAGGTTCCTGAATCTGACCCAGAGAGACCGCAAGCATCGTGCAGGCTCATGGCTTTCGGGGAAGCGCCTCAGCAAATGAGCTTCAGCGCACTGGCCTCCCTGAAGGGCACTAGTGGCTATCTTGGCCAAGCAAGATTGCATCTCTAACTTTAAACACACACAAAAAAGTGAAGACTTATGGACATGGGACACTTGATTCTCAAACCTGTAAGTAGAAGGATTCAGGAACCGATTGTACTTAGAAATCAGAAACACAAAAGGTTCTTAGAGCTAGAAGGGCGCGCCAAGATCAGCCTCTTCAAAACTCCTTTTCTTAAATAAGGACCCAGGCACACAGAAGTGATTCGCCGGAGCTGCTGTGAGCTGGGAACAGGCCCCTGACTCTTAGGCCAGTGCTAGCCCTTCCTTTGCTCCTACACCACTTCTTCCCAGCCCTGTCTAATTTAAAAAAAAAAAAAAAGTAAACAGAAAAAAACGAATAAATAAAACACAGAGGGGTAGGTCTAGTACCATAATCAACAAATGTTAACATTTTATTTATCTTAGAAAATATTTTTATTTATTTATTTATATACATATTTTTTGAGAGAGGGAACGCATGCATGAGTTGCGGGAAGGGCGGAGGGAGAGCGAGAATATAAAGCAGATTTCATGCTCAGTGCGGAACCCGACCTAGGACTCAATCCCAAGACCCTGAGTTCACGACCTGAGCTCTAATCAGGAGTTGGATGCTTAACTGACTGAGCCACCCAGGCGCCCCAGGAAACATTTCTTAAGAGAAATCAAGCACAATATAAAACTGAAGTTGCCCAGGTCCCTGGTCACTTTGTCTTTCCTCCCAGACTCCCCTTTTCAGACACACAGTACGATAATTTAGGTGGGAGCCTACAGATACCTTCCATCACACGCAGTCCCTCCCAAGAGCCAGTTGTGGTTTCTTCTGAGCATTCTCTCGTTTTTGTTCTGCTTGTTCCACAATGGGAAGAGGGCATGCCCTCAGATGCCTGCTCCTATAGGTTCTTGCCACCAGCAAATTCACGTTTTCCTTTGTGTTTACACCCAGTATCCTCTCCAGGGATTACATACCAACTTTCAGGAATAATACACAAATCACTACAGTAACTGCCCATTTATCTCCCCCTCCCTCCCTGCACTCCAAGGTTCTGGACTTCCTTAAGTTCCTCAGATATGCCAATTTCCCTCCTGTCACAGGGCCTTTGCACATGCCTTCACTCCATCTGGCATGCTTCTACTTTTCATCCAGATCCAATCTCAAGCATTACTTCCTCAGAGAAGCCTTTTTCCAAATTGCTTCCAGCCTCGCATAGACCCTGTTACAGGAGTGCAATCTTTTCTTTCCACGTCTTCACCTTGGTTCTGATTACGCGTTTAACGATACGTCCTGGTTTCTCAAACCCCAGGACAGTAGGTCGAGGTCTGGTGTGCCCACCCACTGGAGCCATGGAAATGAACACCGTGTCTGGCACACAGAGATGTTTAAACCATGTTTGTGAGATAAATCTGAGCTGTTCTTCTTTTCTACTTATTCTCTACGTTTATCTAATGAAATCTTTTTCTTAAGGCCTTGAAGTAAGAAGACTTAGTTCTTGTTACCATTTCATTGTTTCCCTATTCCCACCCTTCCGTTAACTCCTCCTCAGGGCTTCCCCATAATCTGCTGTAGGAGAAAATTCCCAAGACAGCAGGGCACCTGGAACTTTAGCTTTACTGCATAATTCAGAATCAGGAGCCTTATTTTTATTTTATTTTTAGTTTTTTTTGACAGAGAGAAACACAGCCAGAGAGGGAACAGAAGCAGGGGGACTGAGAGAGGGAGAAGCAGGCTTCCTGCAGAGCAAGGAGCCCAATGTGGGGCTTGATCCCGGGACTCTGGGATCATGACCTGAGCCGAAGGAAGGCAGATGCTTAATGACTGAGCCCCCCAGGCTCCCCAGAGAAGCCTTACTCTTAAAGGGCTCTGCTTTGCAGTTTACTCAGAATGAACTTTCCTCTCACCACTTGATGAGAGGTACACGATACTTCTGTGAAAACTCAGATTCCAAACCTACAATTCTCCACCTGACACTTTTGAAAACCCTAAACTTTGGGTAGAAAGGATTCATTGTCACGGTTACATGTATGTGTCACCCTCTCCGTCAAGGAACAGCGGATGAAACACTTGCTGAGGGTCCTAATCACGAACTTTGGGGGGAGACTAGATTTTCACCACACGATCTTGTTCTGCTTAGTTGTTTTTTTTTTTTTTTAAGATTTTAAAAAATATTTACTTGTTCATTTGAGAGAGGGAGCGAGCAAGCTGAGGGAGGAGTGGAGAGAGACAAGCGGACTCCCCAATGAGCACGGAGCCAGACGCGGGGCTCGATCTCAAGACCCTGAGATCGCAAGCTGAGTTGAATCCAAGAGTCGGTGGCTTCACCGACCGAGCCACCCAGGCGCTCCCTGTTCTGTCTAGTTCTGATTCAAATCTGCTTTTAGCTCCAGTTCAGACCTGTGGGATCGCTTCCCTGAAGTATCTGTTACTTTGAAAACACCACATCACATCCTGCCCCTAGTGGTAAATCAAACACCAGGTGGCCATAAAAGGAACCAGGCTGCAGGGAGAGGGCACACGTGTGCATGTGCACACATGTGTGCGCACTTGCACACGTGCGGGCCTTCACTGTGCGAGAATCCCAGGTGTCCTTCCCCGGCAAGGCTGACACTCTTCACACATCTCATGGATAAAGCTCCTCTCTATATTTTAAGCTTAGGCAAGACCAGCGTCTTTCGACCACACTGAAATCTGAGCACCAATCCCTCCACAGGAAAAACGCTCCACTTGTCCCCTAAGGAAAAGCAAATCTTAAATGTGGTTATGACCTTGACCACAAAATCAAGACAAAAGATTCTGGACTCTCACAAACCGAGGCTGGGTCCACAGCGTGAAGTGCAAGCTGTAAGCCATTGACTTGCCTTCCCTATTTAGACCTGGGAACCGCAGGCAGCTCCCAGAGTGTGACGGCCCAGAAAGCCACCTCCTCTGACTCTGCCGAGGCAGCAGGGAACACCGACCAACGGTATCCATTTCCTGCATGGACACGTCCATGGACAGCAAACCCATTCTACTCCGTCTTTACATCTAACGACATCATGACCCCAGATCCCAGAAAATAACACTCAAGAGCATTTTCTCTTAGGCGTTTGCTCTCTCGCTATTTGGAGACATCTCTTTGATGATTATTTATTGCTCACACTGTCACTTAATGTTTCTATAGTTTTGCAAACAGTGGGTGCCCAATAAATATTTTTGATCCACATTAACGGAAAGCAACTAGTTACAACTGTGTGGAAAGCCAGGATGAAGACAGGGCTGCGGGAAGCCCACGACTGAATGGAAACATCTGATTTCCGTATACCTGGCCAAGGAAAACGCCATCCTCCCTTATCTTGCTTCACGCCTGTCGAGTCACAAACAGTCAGCTAACCTTTCCCCAAAGCAGGGCCGGCTACACACTGGACTGCTTCTGGTCCCTTCCTAGGCTCACTGGTCACTTGCAGGCATTTAAATATGACAGTTAATTTTCCTATGGCTCTTGGCGTGCTGTCCCCAAAGCATAGGCTGTTGCCACCTAACCTAAAGCTTATCCCCAGCCTGCATGGGCACAAATTACCTCGGAGACTCCGCTGCTGGCCTGGAGTCGCACAGATAAGCCCCTCCCTGCACTGTCCACCGCCCCCACCCCCGCCAGCAGCAAGGGGCCACAATGGGATTCTCGTGTCCCAAGGCTGGATGTTTGATTACCCTTATTATCTTAGCTTGCTTTGGCTATAAATTTTATTAGCGGCCATAAAATTATCCATCCACAGCATTTGACTCAGTGACCTCTCACAAGAGAGAATCCCATTCACTGGCGCTGCCCAGGGCCTAGGAGAGCCGCCTTTTCTTCACCCTCGATTTATAGCCTTGCCTCCATCCAGGGTCCTGCCAACAGAAAAAGCTGTCACATTTCACGATTTCACTGTCAGGGCCGAAATCTGGCTCCTCCGCCTCTGCCCACCACTGTCTTACTCTGTGGGTGGCAAAAGGGTAAAGAGGCAGGGCCGCCCACATGTTCCAGAAAAAAAAACAAGGGTGCAAGATGAAGCTAAGCATCAGTTGCATTTCTCTCTTGGACTCTTCCATTAGATTTCTTAGTCCCGAGATGTCCAGCTCAAGGCACGGCTCAGCTATTCCTTTGAAGAACATCTCAAGAAAAATGCTAAATAAACTCTTTAGCCATCCAGCTTGGAGGATTTCTACAGGTTCATTTCACTTCACCTTGCAGAGATGCTGGGTCACAATGATTTTAATGCATAATACTCGGCTGTGTTTTGCAGGCTAGTTCTGGTGACACATTTGGGGACATAAAATGGTGCATAGGGTCTGGCTTGAGAGAACTCCCAGGAGCAAGGGCTAACCCCCTTATCAATCATCAGCATTTGAGTCGCCATTTTGGAGCATTGATCAGGAGCCAGGTTCTAGTTCGAGAGTTTTCTATACGTGTTGCCATATCCAATCCTGAGAACAACCCTATGAAGCGGGCACAGTGATTACTAAATAATAGCTTCAACTCTGCCCTGTGGAAAAGCCTTGAGACAGATTAATGCCCCTGGGCTTGGTTTCTAGCCTTGAGTTTCTCTTCCTCCCAACAAAGTACATCCCTTCAACTGTGGCTGCCCACTTGGGAAACGGGGTCACGGCAAAAGACTCGATAAAGATGATCATCTGCGTAATTTCTGAATATGCACAAAAGGCTCATTCCAGCCAGTGTTTTGTGATTTTTGTGAGCAACTTGAAATAAAATCATATGGTCTGGATCTTGATGTAACTGACTTCACTTTTCATTTGCAAGAGGAAATCATCACCCTAAATGAATCCAATCCTGCCATCAAGATCGAGCCAGAGGCTCCTCCTAGGTCAGCTCCTAAGATCCGAGAGGACTGACTCCCCCTTATCATGTATGGAATCACTCAGAGGCTGTAGTTCCACTGGGGAAGGCCACTTTTGCTTCCCATCCCCCAATACTCAACCACTAGCCAGTTCCCCAGGAATTATGCCCTGGGCAGTCTTCCCTGCCTTGAATGATCGGGACCATCCCACTCCATGTGTTACCCCCCAACCTGTCCTTGTGATAACTGCCTGTCCCCAGCCTCTCTGCACAACCAGAGGCGAGCTCAGGGTGGACGGGGTCTGGCCCACGTCAGTATTACCAGTGCAGCACGGTCTCCGTACGGTCGACATCACACAAACACATCCATTGATATATTCGTTAAACTCAAGCAAACAAAAATGAACTTAATTTACTTGGGTTAGGATTGGTTGGAGTTTGCTTTTTTAAGAGAGAAAGGTTCTTCTGATCTGATTTTTAAAACTACGAAGAGAGTACATAAAGCTTTATGCAAGAAAACTGAGGAATTTCAGAAGGCATAGACTTGAGTCAAGATAGCGGCGAGACAAATGAATGGGGAAGGCTGGGGAGCAAACAAGAAACAAAGAGATGAAGGGACTGAGACAAAGGAAAAAGGGGAATAGGAGAAAGGGGGTGAACAAGAGAACAGCCGAAAAAAATACACATATGTGAGACGATGACAAAAGGAGAGAAAAACCAGTCATTGTTTGTCTCAGCCAACTTGGGTCTGACCATGTGCTGGCCACCGCTAGGGGAGCTGGAATTCTCTGGAATGTTAGGCCAGTGGTCCTAGGAATACGGCATCCAGAGGCCGAAGCCCCACTGGCCTGCTCTGCTTTTTCCTGGTACCAGACAGGAGTAAAAGGTAAAATGCAGGAACTGAGAAACATACAGACCCATGTCAAAAAATCAAGTCATTCTCTTTCCCTTTTCCATTAAAATATAAAACAATAGTTCTGACCATTGAAGAAAAGGGCTTCAAAGTTTTGAACGTCTGAATACTTGCTTTACGTAATTTTGTAGAGTGGCACAGACAATTGGTCAGGCTTCCGAGGGGAAGCACAGTGAGATTACAAGACTGGACAACAGGTTTACCTGGAACTGATTCAGCTCAGCTCATGGCCTTTTCCACCCATTTTCCCCACCATGTTTTGTCTGGAGAGCCCATCACCATGCATCTTTCAGAAGAAGCCCCTTCTCACTTAAATGTTGCCTAATGCTTGGAAAGCTTTCAAGAAACCCAGCCATGCATGATGGCCTGGAATTTGAAATATGCCTTCTATCAAATCAATCTATCAAAATCCTAGAGGAGAACATGGGCAGTAACCTCCTCGACATCGGCCACAGCAACTTCTTTCAAGACACGTCTCCAAAGGCAAAGGAAGCAAAAACGAAAATGAACTTTTGGGACTTCATCAAAATAAAAAGATTCTGCACAGCCAAGGAAACAATCAACAAAACAAAGAGGCAACGAAGGGAATGGGAGAAGATGTTCGCAAATGACACTACAAAGGGCTGATATCCAATATCTATAAAGAACTCCTCAAACTCAACACCCAAAAAAAAAAAGATGATCACATCAAAAAATGGGCAGAAGATATGAACAAACATTTCTCCATAGAAAACATACAAATGTCTAACAGACACATGAAAAAATGTTCATCATCATTAGCCATTAGGGAAATTCAAATCAAAACCACATTGAGATACCACTTTATACAAGTTAGAATGATAAAAATTAAGAAGACAGGAAACAACAAATGTTAGAGAGGATATAGAGAAAAGGGAATCCTCTTACACTGTTAGAGTGCAAGTTGCTATAGCCACTTTGAAGTATGTGTAGATTCCTTAAAAAAATTAAAAATAGAACTACCCTATGACCCTGCAATTGTACTACTGGGTATTTACCCCAAAGATCAGATGTAGTGAAAAGAAGGGCCATATGTACCCCAGTGTTCACTGCAGCAATGGCCACAATCGCCAAACTGTGGAAAGAGCCAAGGTGCCCTTCAACAGACGAATGGATAAAGAAGATGTGGTCCATATATACAATGGAATACTATGCCTCCATCAGAAAGGATGAATATCCAACTTTTGTAGCAACATGGATGGGACTGCAGGAGAGTATGCTGAGTGAAATAAGCCAAGCACAGAAAGTCAATTATCATATGGTTTCACTTACTTGTGGAGCATAAAGAGTAACATGGAGGAGAGTGAGAGAAGGAAAGGAAATGTGAACTGAGGTAAATCAGAGAGGGAGACGAGGCATGAGAGACTGTGAACTCTGAGAAACAAACTGCGGGTTTTGGAAGGGGGTGGTGGATGGGTGAGCCTGGTGGTGGGTATTGAGGGGGGCATGTATTACATGGAGCACTGGGTGTGGTGTATAAACAATGAGTCTTGGAACACTGAAAAAATAAAAGAAAGTTAAAAAAATAAAATAAAATGTGCCTTCCTTCTAGGCACTGTGACTTCCTCATATTTTCCTTGAGCTCTTGTGAGAATAAGTCAAGAGGGGCCTATAGACAATACTTGCCTATAAGTGACCCGCGAAGGGTCTACACAAAGCAACCTTGCATTCTGGGCAAAACCGAGGGAACAACGTTGGGACCTTACCAAAGGCAAGCACACTCACATATCACACTCACATGCACGTTCATGTACACACACCGCTCAGGACACTAGGGATGGCAGAAGTGAGAGCTCGCACAAGGCAGGGGTGAGGTCCGCAGCTGCTGGAGCCCTCCCACCAGGAGCCACGAACACACGTGGGTGTTCAGGGCTCAAATCAGCCAAGGGAGAGGCTCTTTCTTGTTTGGAGCCCTTTCAAGGAAGCTAGCCGGCAGCACTGGGGCTGGCTCTAGATGGGGGGCTGGATTCTGCACTGCCCTGGCTGGCTCAGAACTGCAGCCACAGAGGAGAGACACCCAGAGCAGAGACAGGCTGGACCACATGGAAGGGCCAGGGTCCTCCCAGTGCCTGGGAAAGGGTGCGTCGTGCAGCAGGCCCTCGGGGAACGCAGCACTGTGAAGGTCAAGGGCGAACTCTGGGCCTGGGATGGTGAGTGACAACGCGGCAGACTTCCGCAAGTTGCTCCCCTTCTCTTAGCCATAATCTCCCCACCAGAGGACATCAGGAGACTATGCCCGAAATGAAATGAGATGATGTGGCCGAAAGCTCTGTTGGTCTACAGTCCCAAGCAACTAGAAAGAGGGGGTGTTGAGAAATACTCCTGTTTAGTCTTGAAAGTGCGTCCGAATTGAACATCCACACGGCTTTTACCCGTTACGCAAAAACATACAAACACGTCAATGACAAGGAACATGTCCCACCGTGTCTCCAGCTGTTCACGGTGGACGAGGAACTGCTTAGTGTCGGGGTCAGCTGCTTGTTCTAGAGCCACACACGGGCTTCCGTGCTCTGAACGGATCCAACACCTTGGGCTTACCCACTGCAGAAACGCCAAACCCTACACTTTCCAAATAGCAATTTTCCAAAAACTTAAAATGGAGCTGGAAAAACCCTTAGATCCACCCTAAGCCAATGTTCATCTGTAAATGGGAATAGACTTGGAGCCAGGCTGGGGAGGCAAGGTGTCCAAAAGCACACATCTCGTGTGTGATTAATTCCCGTACTCATCTGTGCCTAGGACGGCAGCACTCACAAATGCCTGAAGATCCCCCCAAATACAAACAGAGAGAGAGTCGTTCTCTGTGTCAGCACGACGCCAGGGGGGCTTGATTCTGGCCCAAATGGCTGGCTGTGGGATCTTAACAAGATCAATTAAACTCTCCACGATATTGCTTCCAAAAGCAGAGATCTTCCATAAAGCCCATTAAATAAAAACACTCTCAAGAGTCCTTCATCTCAAATAACAATGGGCCAAAGAAGCAAAACCAGTACTTGAAAGCCTCTTCTTGAAAAAACCAGAATCATTTCTCGGCTCACCTACAAGAACCTCATGAAGAGGTCTGGACATGGCCCTCTGTCCATTCCCTTCGAGGTTTAGGACACCGACCGTACAAAGCTGGTAATTTAAACTTCCGAATCTGTCCTCCGCGTGCAGAATTCAGAGAAGAGGGTGGTAGGGTTGCTTACTAGACATCTTTAGGTTATGGGTTTTTTTTTTTTTTACCTTTTTTTTTATTAGTTTCAGAGGTGGAGTTTAGGGATTCATCAGTTGCCTATAACACCCAGTGCTCATTCCATCCTGTGCTCTCCTTAATGCTCATCACCCTGTTATCCCTTCACCCGGCCCACCTCCCCTCCAGCAACCCTCACTCAGTGTCTCTTGTGGTTTGCATTATCAATCCTGATCAGGCCTAATCTTGTCACCAGACTCATGAGAGACTGTGCAACTGGTGATTTTCTAAATCGGTTCACCCACTGGATTTGGATTATTAAGATACGCTTATTTAAGTATGCATATTACATGCGCTTATTGACTAGCATATTTACTAGTGTGTTTCACTAGTAAAGCTAATATGGAACAGGCTTTAGAAGTTCAGTAACATCTGGATATTCCTTGGCTCTTCCCTAACCCCAAATTCTCAAATTTCAGGGTATTTAAAACTCCTGGGCCTTATCGGTTGTAACGCTGAATTCCAAAATTCACTTTTGCTGTTGTCAGATTTCTTCAAGTTCATATAATTTTCTCGGTCTTCCCTTGCTTTTAACATCATTAGCAGAGAGACAAAGATAGCCTATGTCAGTTGACACCAGAGAATTGTACAATCTCATTATGTCCTCACTAAAGAAATATTCTAGTTCTTTCTGCCACGGCCAGAACATTCCATCCAGTGTCCTCATTTCTTCACTTGGTGCTTCTGCTCAAATTTCTCCTCTGTTCAATTAAGACGTCGGTTTTCTCTTCCACGATACATGCTATGGTTTTCCCAAAGCTCAGCTATACTTTCCACTTGTTGCAACTCCATAATATGGGTCATGCCCGGCAAAGTCAATCCCAACTAACTTATTGTGAGCGTATCTCGCTAGATTCCCCTCTGATTCCCAAATCAGAGCCAGCAAGATTGGCAGGACCCCGGCACCTCAGGATCGCAGCCAGCGTGCTTTATTCTTGAAAAGAGTCAGCCCTGAGAGTTCATCTCTTTCATATCTGCCCTTTTGTTACAAACCTTGAGTCCCTGGAGCTTGCTATTTAAAACAGAACCATTCTTTGGGGATTCTTGTCTTTCATACACACTTGAAAAGCTATTCATCCCATCCTGAGTTAAAAGACTCAAAACTGTATTAACAGATCAGCCTCACCGCAATTCCCCCAAAACTGAGTTATTCTCTTAACAGCCTCTTGAGGAAAAGCAATGCCATCCCCTCTCTGCTGAGTCCGCTTGTCACCTTTCCTCAACTCCCTAGACCGTGACTCCACCCTTCACACAAAGTAATTTGAAGTCTGCAGACCTTCCCCATGGAGGGCCGTCAGACACGCAGACTCAGGGTCTCCGGGCCAGAGCGTGGGATCCGACGGGCTGGCTCGGAAAGAAGCTGGGGGCCCCCAGCTCTAATTTCCAAAACAAATGGAGACTGCGTGGAAATTGCAGTACCCGTTGTTAGCATGGACAGCAACATATCCATTCTGGAAGGTCTTTTCCACGAAGGTAGGAAATCAGCCTTGCCTTTGGAATTACTTCACTGCTCCGAGGAACCTTCTCCGCGTAAGTAAGGAAATGCTGCTGCGTGACTTCCTACGGGGCTAACCACCAGCAGGTTCATAAAACATTGGCAAGAGCAAAACATGAACGCGTTTTATAGATTTAGTGGATTGTTTTCGTCCCGGAGCCTAAGATGAGACCAGAGTAAACACATATGTGAGTCTATGTGCACATGTGTGCGTGTGCACGCGCACACGCACTGCTCAGTGTCTTTGAGAAAGAATGCCAAGAAATGACTTATGAAATGCATAAGACACAGTTGAGAATCAACAAACACGTCCACTGAGGAAGTGCCTAAAATAACCTCAAATTAGACCGGTCCTAAAAGGAATACATCGCAAAAGAGGGCTGCTGGGAGTTACAGAAGCACCTTGCTCCTAGAGAGGCTCTTAAGGACAACCGAAGTTGCCTGCTCTCTGGAATGGGCCCAGTGTAGATCCACAGAGAGGACCAGAGGGACAACATGAGTCTTCTGATACATACGTCCTTCTGTCGTCTAGAGTCAGAACCACTCCGGTTCTCTGATCACTGAGTGCTGACTTCATGAATGTCCCAGACGGAACTCAACCCGGCATGAACCCAACGTGTTGCATGCTTGCTCACGGTCTCAGCTGGTTTCTAAGACCGTCTGCGGTGTGGAACTGTGATCAGCCTGTGTCTTTCCTTTCACAGCCCCACACAGTATACGGTATTTCTTGCTATCGTCCCCCTCAGTAGACGGATATGTGTCACATCTAGTCTCTTGGATTCTGGCTCAGGAGTCACACTCGCTGTAGATTACCAACTTACTTTCAATGATGAATGAGCGGTCAGGAAGGAAAAGGCAGGAATTAGGAAGAATGCTTCCTCTTCAAATTCTAGAAACACTTCCCTCTGCTCCAGGCCACTGGGAGGATCATGTGCCACATTCAAGGGTCAAACATGAAAAGGCGGTGGTGGGAACGAGAGGCGTGGGCTCGCTCTCCGTGCAGTCAGCCTGCCAAGCCACAGACAGGAGGGACTCAGATGAAGGCACCCCGTTTAAAGGAACTTTGTTCTGTTTGGCCTTTGTCTAAATCCCAGAGTGGGAGATGACCCACAATAAGCCACTTGAACCCTTTTTCTCTGCAAGTCTCCAGCTGAAATACAGTATGTGGGAGTTCTTTCAAAAGCATCTGTGCAGACCTTTTCAGAAACTAAATTTGAATACTCTCGTGGTTACCGATCGGGGGCCTAACCCTTCAAGAGCAGACCTGAAAGCTAACGGCAGCCCCCGCCGGCCTCACGCTGCTCTGCGCTGGCCGGGCCTTCTGGGGGCTTCGGAACCGGCATCTGGTTCCATCTCGCTCACCCACGGGCCAGGAGCCCCGGCCCCGAGAAAACCGGCCTTCCTCCCTGTTGACTCCTGTTATCTGCACTGTCGCTTATCTATTCCAAGCTGGAGTAGTAAGAACAAACTCAGCTAAACTAAATTGGTCCTTTGTTTGCCATTACCATAAAAATTTTATGTAGGAACTAATAAAAACATGCTTTACGTGCATGGCTTCACGGGTTTGTAGAGGCAATAATATCCAGCAAGTTTTATCCATAAATTCAGTTATAGACACTTAGGAATAAATATTTTATCTTTCCCAGTGTTTTCGTTTATTGGAGGGAAGGTGTGAACACGGGAGCGTATGGCTGATCTGAGAGGACCAACGGTCTTTAAGTCTCCCCCCGGTGCCTCTGCTTGAGACCAGGAGAGTCCTTTCTGGACAATTTGCCCGATTCTTTGGCCTCTTAAGAACTCGCTATTAATCATATCTTCAACCTCAGTTAATGGAAAGCTTTTTACAAAGCTTTTAAAGGTAAATCACTTTGGGGGCACCTGGGTGGCTCAGTTGTTCAGCATCTGCCTTCAGCTCAGGTCATGATCCTGGAGACCTGGGATCGAGCCCCACATCCGGCTCCCTGCTCGGCAGGAGGCCTGCTTCTCCCTCTCTCACTCCCCCTGCTTGTGTTCCCTCTCTGGCTGTGTTTCTCTCTGTCAAATAAATAAAATCTTTTTTAAAAAAATCACTTTTGAAATGAATTCAGGATTTTCTTTGAAGTCTTTTAAGCAAACAAAAAGATCCAATTCTCTTCCCACCTGGGACCCTGGGACAGGTTTACAATAGATTTAATTAAAGAAGCTTTAATGAAATCCAAACCGAACCAAAAAATTGGGATCGCTGGCTATTTAGCTTCCCCTTCAGCAACGTACTCTCAAATTCACGAAATGAGTTGGGTTATTAGCTCTCTATTTTCCTTCCCACCAGATCGGCACTATCCAATAGAAACAAAATGGGAGCCATATTTAAAACATGCAAAGGGACCGGAGGAATTAATTCAAATATTTTATTTAAGTCACTAACTCAATGTACCCAAAATATTATCATTTCCATATATATTCAATCTGAAAAGACTTCACTAATGAGATATTTTATATTCTCTTTTTATGTACTAAATCCTGATCATCTAATGTGTATTTTTCAGGCACCACCATTCAGTTCCTATTAACCATATCCCAAATGCTCGACAGTCACATATGGACGATGGCTACCATGTTAGACAGTAAGGATCTACAGAATCCACGACTAGTCAAGGAAAAGAGAACTGCAAAGAATCTCATTATTTATGTGATGGCTTTGGACCCGTTGGGCACACCTCCCCCAGGTTATAATTAGGAATCTAGATACTATAAATTCAGAAAACCTGAACATTATATGCAGTTTTTAAAGTCCAGTTTTTTCCTGTTTATACCTCACAGTAAAATAGACAAAGTTTATAAAGTGAACTAAAGGGAATATACTTAGGGCAGCCAAAAAAAGTCCACATTAAGAGTGATGACGAGTATGATAGAAAGTATTACCGATCTGGCTGAGTCCCTGCAGCCTCTTCTTTAAAAATGACTTCTATTCTGTGGTGCCTGGGTGGCTCAGCCATTAAGCACCTGCATTCAGCTCAGGTCATGATCCCAGGGTCCTGGGATCGAGCCCCGCATTGGGCTCCCTGCTCAGCGGGAGTCTGCCTCTCCCTTTCCCACTCCCCCTGCTTGTGTTCCCTCTCTCGCTGTGTCTCTCTCTGTCAAATAATAATTAAAATATTTTTAAAATTTAATAAAAAAAGACCTATTTCAAAAAATTTATTAAAGATTTTTTATTTATTATTTATTTGAGAGATATAGACAACACAAGAAAGGCGGAAAGGGAAAGGGAGAAGCAGACTCCCCACTGAGCAGGGAGCCCGACGCCGGACACAATCCCAGGCTGCTGGGATCATGACCTGAGCCGAAGGAAGATCCTCAACCCACTGAGCTGAGTGGTGCCCCTATTTTAAAAATCTTTTTATTGAAGAATAGTTGACACACAATGTTACACTAATCTGAGGTGAATAACACAGTGATTCCACAAGGGTGTCCATTACACGATGCCCACAAGTGTAGCTACCATCCATCGCCAACAATAAAGTTACAATACCGTTGGCTGTATTTTTTTCTCTGTGCTGTGCCTTTTACTCTCGGGACTTACTCATTCCAACCTGGAAGCCTATACCTCCCACTCCCCTTCACCCACTCTGCCCATCCCTCTGCCTCCTTGCCCTCTGGCAATCATCAGTTTGTTCCCTAGATTTATGGGTCTACTTCTGTTTGTTTGTTTAGATTGCACATAAGTGAAATCATATGGTATTTGTCTTTCTCTGATTTATGTCACTTAGGATATACCTTCTAGGTCCATTCATGTTTCCACAAATGGCGGGACCTCATTCTTTTTTACCGCTGAGTAATATTCCATTGTGTATATATACATCTTCTTTACCCATTCATCTGTTGATGGACACTTGGGCTGCTTCCAAATCTTTACTACTGTAAATAATGCTGCGATAAACATAAGGATGTATATATCTTTTCAAATCCATGTTTTCTTCTCTATAGCTTCTTAAATGCAGATGCTTTGGAAAATGAGAAGCCAAATTTTTTTTCCATGTAACTTTCTTTTTCCAGAGGAGCTATTCTAGATTTCTGTAAACTTAAAAAAAAAAAATGTATCTTCTATTACTCTTCCACCATTTCCGTGTTTTTTAGATACTAAAGGAGACATTCAGATAGGGTATTTAGAATGCGAGGGATTACACCAAAAGGTCAGTATTGTAGCTCTGATTCTTTAAACTAAGCTCTGGTGAATTACTCAGTTTCCTGTGGTTAAACGTTGCCATCCGAAAAATCCAACAATTCTAAGTCTATATTAGGTCGTGCAAGTGTTGGGCATATTTCTTACTTGATGTGTTATAACACTTAATCATGCATATTGATGCCTGTTAAGCAAGTTGCTCTGAAGGGCAGAGACCAGAATTGCTGAATATACCCTTTATAGAGCTAACCAAAGCACGGCACGCATAGAAATGCTTAATTATCACATGTGTCACTGCTGCTGACTCATAAATTGCATGGAATTGCTAAGATGAGGACCCTTACTTAATGTAAGGTATTTTTTAAATCTGTTTCTAGATTCATAACAGTGTGCTGTCTCAAAATAAAACCAAGAATCTCAAAATGATCTTTTTCCTCCCCAAGGACAAAGGAGAAACTTCTTGGCAATAAGTCAGATGGACAACGGGAATCTGACAATGATCTCGCAGTTTCTGATCTGGTTTTGTGTGTTTTGAATCAAATAAAGGAAAGCCAACCAGGCCTAAAATACACACCCAACGTTCCTACCCTCATCCCTTCTGCCTCACGTGTGAAAACATTTTCTGTAGAATCGGGGTAGGCTTGGATTTCGGAGAATCAAGCCTTGGCTTTCAAGTGAACGACAGGACTGTGGTAAGTGAATGAAGAGAAGTGTTTTTATCTACAGATTTAAAAAAAGTCACTAAGAAGACACTTAACTGGAATAATGCAACTGTTGAAAGATCTTCAAAAAGAGACATGAAAACTAATTGCACTTCGTCTTAGTCTGAACTCTGTACCAGAGGGAAACAATGTTCTCAAGGACATTATGGTATCAGCTGAAAGAAAATGAAAGAGGAATGGGAGACTGGATAAAGTTACTCATCGATGTTAATTCTACTGACTCTGGCTACACAGAAGAATATCCCATTGCCTAGGGAAAAACACACGGAAGTACTTTGGCATAAAGGCTCTCAATGATTCAGAAAAAAGAATTGTGGACAATAGTTAACCTGGAGACTAGGGATATGGGTGTCCTTTGTACTGTTTTATCTTCTTGCAACTTTTCCGTGTGTTACAAGTTATTTTTTAAAAATTCAAATTCCCTTAAGAGTGGGGTAAAAACATTCTTCAGATTGAATTTTCCTTTTAGGAACCTACACTGGGCCATGCCTGTCCCCTCCACCTGCTCCTCTGAGCTTCACTGTCCGAGATGCTGTGTGATGACCAGGCTCGCATCTGCTAACGCACCAGCCTCTCCTCGGCCCAGCCCTGGCTCCCCGATGAGCCAGAGTCCTTCGTGGTTTCTCCACAGAAAGAAGTGGGGGCTTTGGATGCTGGGTCTGAGTATCAGTCCAGGTGCTGGTCTCCAGCTCTCACTTCCACATGGAGAGAGATACAGGGGACGTCTCCGTCAACGGTTAGAGCAATCCTTACAGCGGCTCGGAAAGTTCGCGAGACTGTCCACATGGAGACAGCCTGTGACTGGTTCCCTGGAAACCTGGCCAGCCCGCCCTACCACCACCAGCGACCAGGAGTAGGGAGGGTCAAGGTAATGACAGGAGTTGCCTAAACCTCCAAATAATGATGACCATGAAAGCAGAGCAGGCCTGAACCTTAGAAGGCAACCAATCCACCCTCTCTCCTGCTGCAGAGTTCTCTTCAGGCCTCTTCTTGGGATCCTCCAGAGATGGGAAGCTCCCTACTTTGAAAAGCAGGATATCCCATTATTGGATAACTCTGGTCATTAGGAAGTTCTCCTCTGTAGTCAGCTGTCTCTGTTTCCCTAAAATGGAGGAACTTCCGAGCAGGGAACTTGTCTTCTTCATTGAGCCTCCTCTACCGTGTCCTAACAGCATACGAGGAAGAGCTTGGGAATAAATAAATGCATTAATGCACAGTCTATATCTTGGCTCTTATCCTATTCCCAGGAGCAATTAAAGTCACGGCCACTGCCTCTTCCAAAATACAGCATCCCAAACATTTGAAGACACTTTCATATTTCCCTTTCTTCTCTTGTCCAGCCAGAAACCCCGCCAAGTCCCCTGGCCAGGCCTCACACTACACAATTTATAAAACATAGCTAGTTACAGTCCCTGACCTTCCCTCACTCACTCACAACTCACTCATTCATTCACTCCCAAAAAGATTTGTCTTTTTTTTCCTTTTTTTTTTTTTTTTTAGTTAGGCTCCAAGCCCACCATGGGGCTTGAACTCACGACCCTGAAGTCAAGAATCCCATGCTCTACCAACTGAGCTAGTCAGGCACCCCAGGATTTGTCATTTAAAAAAAAAAAAGAAGAAGAAGAAGAAAAATACAGTAAGATTAATAAAACAGAAATGATCGCATGTAAAACAGGGTCTAGAGGAGAGATCGACCATGCCAAAAAAAGGTTTACACAGTTCTTATGATTGGTTTTAAACTTGATTCTGTTGTTTCTGGCACAAAGTTGAATGGGGAAACATTAGGAGTTTCACAAGCCTTTATTAAAAGGATGAAAGAGACCAATTCCTCAGGAGAGACACAAGGTCATTCGCTCTGTAAGGCCTTGTAAGCACTAGAAAACTGAGCCATGTAATGGACAGTCAACCTGTACTCAAAATTCACAGCAAATGCCAGAGTAAAATGAGAAGAGTTGTCTCTTATAATAATTTCTGATGAATGCTTGAAGGGAGAAGGTCAAGACGCAATTCTGAGCGGATTGGTGGGCTATAAAAATGGTTAAGCTGATTTGGTCCAAACGTGTAAATATCTACTTCAGGACATAACTCAGAATACAGCTGGATAACTTGTTGCGTTTTTCATTGCTGACCCTTAATCAAAACTCTTCTGGAACTTGGAGCACTGGAGAGAAAGACATTTGAGATCACACTCTCTTAGGAGAATCTGGAGGGCACCGATCCTACACTCATAAATTTTGGAGGCCAGATAAACAACAGGGAGGATTAGCATTTTGTTCTAACAATAAGGAAGCTAATCCAAGGTGTCACAGCCCTGACACAAAACAGAAGGGGACCAACGTAGAAGGCCAGAGCCTTTTTCTGGACATAGATCAGGGAGGGCAGGTTGGCATAGTTGCTAATGTTCATATTGTCTTGCTAGGTAGAAACTATTTCCCTCGTTTACAGATTCAGTAACTGAAGCCACAGAAGAGCTTAAATGTCAGGACTTTTGTCTCCAAATTTTGTCCTTTGCCCAGTCTCACCAGTCTCCCTGGACCACACCATGGGGAATACAAATGATGCCCTATAATGTAAATAGAGTGGTGTCATCATGATATATTGGGAATTCATCAGGCTGCCTTCAGAGTAAAGTCATGCCTAGGTGTGGCGTGCTGGTGAAGACTTCAAAACCAGCATTCTGGGAAAAAAAACCCATGATTTGAAGCACTGCCAACTCCCAAGCAGGAGACACTCTGGCCATGACCTGCGTATGGGCTGCAGCACAAGGGGTTCCAGGTTAGAGCATCCAGAAAATTCTACTTGGCTCCCGATTTGCTCCTCGTGAATGGGGAAGTTCCATATGTATATGAAATATATATTTTGCCCTGTGTCACATCCACCACCCCCTAACTTATCCTTTAAATTTATTTCATAATTCGGACTGTTTCTGGACAAGGAAAGGAATGAAAAGAATGGACAATGTATGGGTCAAGTCAATCAAGATGCTAGAAAATTCCATCCGGGGAAACCAGAGCTTTCTTAAAATCCCTCAAAGGTGACCTGCCTTCAGCATGTCCACATGCCCAGATCTGCTTGAGGCAGAACCTTGTATCACTTTAGGATTGCTCAATGTTGGAACTCAAATCGAGCTGCTTACTTTGCTTTTAGGTCTATAATATTTCAGATGTGAGTAATTTTTTAGAAAAAAAAATGTGTTCAAGAAGTAGTAGGGACTAACGGGATGCTTCTTACTATTTGCCATTTTTCACCTACTAAGAAAGTACCTTAAAGGTATTTTTTATCCTTTTGCACAGAGCCAGGGCGGGGGGGGGGGGGGGGGGGGGGGGGGGGGCGGGCGTTGATCCCATTTGCATGCTTAAGGAGAAAGGAGTCACAGTCACGTGGCTAAGCTGTAGGGAGCCTTTTATAATCTCACAGCAATACCTTTGGATAGTCTTTACATAGTTACGGTGATACTGGATATTGATGCAACCAATATTATGGCAAATTATTAGAGCGATGAGAAGATAGGCGACCATATACATCATGGGGGACGGGGTCATGGTCAAAGAGAATTAGATCCTCCTGTCCCTCAGGGGTCAGGCACTAGGTCAGTAATTCTCAAACTTGTCAAGTTGTTCTTTTTTAAAAAGATTTTATTTGTTTGTTTGTTTGACACACAGAGAGAGAACGCAAGCAGGGGGAGTGGGAGAGGGAGAAGCAGACTTCCGCTGAGCAGGGAGCCTGATGCGGGGCTCAATCCCAGGACATGGCTGGGATCATGACCTGAGCCGAAAGCAGAGGCTTAAACAACTGAACCACCCAGGGGTCCTTCAAACTTCTCAAGTTTCAGGAACCCTTTACAGTCTTAAAGTTATTAAGGACCCCAAAGAACATTTCCTTATAATATTTCTGTTTTTCAAATGGCTTCGTGTACTGGGTCTTTCTCACTAATCAACCCCAAACTCTCCTCTATGTTCTCTAACTCTACTCTCAAAATGTTCAAAATATCAGCTATGGGATCATCACATCTTATTCGAGGATTCTTTCTTAGATTTTCCTGATCTGTGCCTCCCTCTTAAATCTATCGGTATTTGCCATTTTAGAAATTCAACTACAACTGAAAATGCCTATTTATTTTATTTTTTTTATTGTTACTTAATTTTTTTTCCAGTGTTCCAAGATTCATTCTGCATTCCCCACACTCAGTGCTCCACGCTTTAGGTGTCCCCAGTACCCACCACCAGGCTCTCCCATCCCTCCACCCCCCTCCCTCCAAGTCCCTCAGTTTGTTTCTGTGTCCAAAGTCTCTGTTGTTTCGTTTCTCTCCCTGGATTACCCTAGTTCCCATTTACTTTCCTTCTCCTACTGTCCTCCAGGTTACCCCTCATGCACCGCAAGTAAGTGAAACCATGTGATACTTGACTTTCTCTTCT
>PITA01024164.1:0-26749 GCA_004023965.1 Spilogale gracilis
GTGTGTGGCAGCCAGAGAGACAGGGTGCATAGGTGGAGAGGCTACTGCATTACAGGGGTCTGGGTGAGTGAGAGTGATGGCTTGGGTTAGGGTAGCAAAGGTGGAGGTGGAGAGAAATGAATGGATTCAAAAGTAATTTGGGGCACAAAATGACCAGACTTCCTCAGGAATTGTATAAAAATCAGATGTAGCAAATGTTTAGCAAACTTTTAAGAAATAGTTGGAAATAAAATATCAGTTATAGAGATGCTGGGCAGATTAAAGGGAAAGAAAACAGGAGTGGCAATATTATAATCAAACCATGAGGAATTTAAGATTAAACGTATCAAATGAGATAAGAGTGATGTAAGTAATGAAAAAGTATTTAAGAAAAGCTCATGTGATTTAGTACAACTATCTGTCTACTGACAAGTATTGGAGCAAGCATGCATTAACAGAGACCAGCAACACCTGGGTAATTCATTCAAGGTTCCTGAAGCCAGGATAGAGAGCAGCAGCACTAGCGTCCTCCCACATTGCTGCAAGCTTTCTGTCCATCCACACCCTTTCCAACAGATATACAGCTGCAGGTGGTGGCATCAGAGGGCAAGAACACCTAAGACCATTTGGACACTTTAATTGTCCCGCTCCAGGCTCAGTTTTATACACAAGCCTGGAGCCAATGGGTCTGTGGCTGTCTGCATCTAACCTAGGGTAGAAGCCACCAGACTTCGGCCAAGTAGAAGCCATTCACCTTGGGGCTTAACACTTCACAAAATAATTGGTAGAGTATAGTAAACAACATAATCAGGCCCGAGTAAACTTCTTATGTATCATTCTGTCACCTCCTCAGGCTGACACAGCTTAGCCTAAACACATTCCTAAGCAACTTTGAGAAAAATTTAGTAGAGTAGGTAATATCATTTATTAAGATGCCTGAAATAAGATATTCTAAAATTGCAATAAACACTTATAAATGGAAATTAGGAGATAATTTCATAAAAGTAACAAAAACTTTGAAGGTTTAAACATTCAACAGAAAGACCCAATAATTGCATGAATATAACTATAAAATCTTCTTGAAGAATACAAACTAAGATTTGAATAAAGGGAGAAATATACTATGTTCTTGAATAAGAAAAGTAATGTATAAAAATGTCACTTTTAAAATTAATTTATAAGTTTAAGATTCTGGTCAGAATTCCGATAATTTTTAATGGGTTGTTTCTTTGTTTAGTTTGGTTTGGTTTGGTTTGGTTTTAGGGACATGAGCTGGGAATTGAGAAAAAGATGTCAATGTGTGAATGGAAGGATAAATGCTGAAGGATAGTTTTGAGATGTATGAATAACAAGAACACAAAGGGGAATCTGCCTCACTAGTGATTAGGACATACTATAAAATAGAACAAGATACATTAGAATGTAAAGTCATTGTGATCAAATCAATATACAAGAAGATCAGTGGAACATAATGATTTTAAAAAGTCGGTGGAACACAATAAAGATTCCAGAAATAGATGTCAGCATATTTGCAAAATTAACATAGGTCAAAGATGGTGTACCCATTAATGGGGAAAAGAATGAGTTATTTAATAGCTAGCATTGGTACATCTGATTATTAATCTTGAAGAAACTTATTAAAAATTCAAAAATAAATTATAAGCAGCTTAAAGATTTAAATGCAATCATAGTGTTACCAAAAAATAAATAGTACTTCATATACAACTGAGGGATTGAAAAGGAACTTCTTAATCAAGAGTAAATCTAGAAGCTAAAAACAACAAATATGTGCAATGGCACACAAAATAATGTTTTTCTATGGTGAAAGATAGAGTCATTAAGAATGAAATTTTCTGAAAAAATATTTACAATGTAGAGATCAGACAGTTAATATCCTTACAATGTAAAGATATCTTTCAGAATGACAGGAGGGGACAAGTAACATATTAGTAAAATGGGCAAAGGAACAAATAACTCATAGAAGAGAAAGTACAAATAGTAAGCAGATGAATGAAAAGATGCTCACTTCATTACAAAGTACCAAATTTTATAGACACACACCCATAAACATACAAACACTGAGATTGTTTCAGCATTATCTGTCCCAGCCAAAAATAGGAAAACAGTCATCACAACTTAAAGGAATGTTTAGTACATTAGAGCTGTTAAAAAGAAAGAAATGATAGATATATTAACTGACATAAGAAAGCTTCCATGAGGTATTCATTGAATAAGAAAATCAAGATGCAACAAAAGGTACACATGAATTTAATTATCATTCTGAAGACATTGACAAAATATCTTATAAATATGTATATAAATGCATGTGTATATAAAATTATATATTACATATATATACACACATATACATACATATCTATCATTATATTATATTATAATATAGAGAGAAGCCTGCACACTAGATTAATGACTAGTCTTACCTGGAACAGAATGGAATGGAGCAGTTTGAGATGATCTAGTTTGAAAAGGACAGTCTTATCAAGTCACTTCTTTTTTAAAGTGAAGATATTTAATGATTACTCATTTAACTTGGACGAAAGTACAAAGTTCCAGGTGATTTTTATCCTGAAGTACCTCTTTAACCTTGCCATGCCTGCCCTCCCTTCTCCCTAGTTATACCCTCACCACTCTGACCTTCTGAAAGCCTAAAACATGCAAAGCTCCTTCTGCAGGCATTTGTACCTGCTGTTCTCTATCCTCAGAAAATTCTTTTGGGATGCTTGGCTTTTCGTTCTCTTGATTTCAGCTTGAAAGTTACCACCCACAGATGCCAACCTTAGCCACTCCATTCTTTTTTTTTTTTTTTTAAGATTTTATTTATTTGACAGAGAGAAACACAGCCAGAGAGGGAACACAAGCAGGGGGAGTGAGAGAGGGAGAAGCAGGCTTCCTGCCGAGCAGGGAGCCCCATGTGGGACTCGATCCGCGGTCTCCGGGATCATGACCTGAGCCGAAGGCAGTTGCTTAACCAACTGAGCCACCCAGGCACCCCTAGCCACTCCATTCTTAATTATAATATACTGTAAATTTCCTTCATAGGACTTTCATTAAGTGGTATTTATTTTGGTTTTGTTTGTTATTTATATATTGCCTGTTTCTCCCTTTGGTATGTAAGCTCCATGAAGGCAAAAGGTATGTGTGTTTTGCTCACCATTATGTTCTTGGCACCTAACACAATTAGTAAATGCTGAATGATCCATCTTCACATCAAAGTAGAATCTATCAAGCAAAATACCATTAACTTTCTGCTCACTCTTTAGCAATATCCACATCCTTTTCTCCTCCTTTAACTGAGGAACTGTTTTCTACCTGTGCCATGCACCCAGGCTTTGTCTCTTCCTCAGAGACCTCACTCCATCAATTATTAGCCTCTTTTTTATATCTTCAGCTTTTCCTTCTCTTATGTACATATACTCAAGAACTTCCCATTCTAAAAAAAAGAGGGGGAAGAGGGGATGAAATACTTAAGAATGAGGGGGAAAATAAAGACATTTAGGCATACAAAAACTGATACTGTTTTTCATGAGCAGAAATTCTAAAGAATTTACTGCAGGTAGATACATAGAGACAGAAGATAAGACTGAGATGTAAGAGGAATAAAGAGCACAAAAGTGATACATATACACAGACATGGCATATGACAAAGGCGACACTACAAATCAGTAATAATCAGCAAAGACAAGACTGTCTTCTCAAGAAATGGCTGTAGGGAAATTAAGTTATGAAAGAAATGAAATTGGACCTTTTCCAAATAGTGTATATGAAAAATTGATTCTTAGTAGATTAAAATCCTAAATATGAAAGACAAAACAATAAAACTTTAAACATATACTATAGGAAGAATTTCATAGCTTTGGAGTAGAAAAGTATTTTTTTAAGAATTTTTAAATGAAAATTATTGAATTGCAGTATATTAAAATTACAAAGTTCTATTCAACAGATACCAGAGAGAGAGAATAAAAAGACAAGCCATAGCTTGGGAGGTGATAATTGCAACACATGTGATCAACAAAAGATTAATATCTAAAAATATAAAGAGCACTTACAAATTAATAAAGACAGGGACGCCTGAGTGGCTTAGTCATTAAGCATTTGCCTTTAGCTCAAGTCATGATCCCAGGGTCCTGGGATCAAGCCCTGCTCTAGGCTCCTTGCTCAGGGGGAAGCCTGCTTCTCCTTCTCTCACTCCCCCTGCTTGTGTTTACTCTCTAGCTGTGTTTCTCTCTGTCAAATAAATAAATAAAATCTTTTTAAAAATGGTAAATTACCTGATATTGATACTGATATGATTGATATGTTGTATATTTTTGCAGTTAGCATTTATTGAGTGCCAGCTGTATACTTTTCAATGTGCTAAGCACTGGAAATGCAAAAATGTATATGACAGATTTCTGCCTCAAGAAATTTATATGTAGGGCACCTGGGTGGCTCAGTGGGTTAAGCCTCTGCCTTCGGCTCAGGTCATGATCTCAGGGTCCTGGGATTGAAACCACATCGGCCTCTCTGCTCAGCAGGGAGCCTGCTCCCTCCTCTCTCTCCCTGCCTCTCTGCCTACTTGTGATCTCTCTCTGTCAAATAAATAAATAAAATCTTTTTTTTAAAAAAGGAAATTACATGTACACTAAAATTGAAAATATAAGCCTGAAGTTGGTTTATTTTACTTTACTTTATGTGATTCTATTTATAAATCTGTGAGGTTTTTTTTGTTTTGTTTTGTTTTATAGAGAGAAACACAACTAGAGAGGGAACACAAGCAAGGGGAGTGAGAGAGGGAGAAACAGGTTTCCCACTGAGCAGGGAGCCCCATGCCAGGCTCCATCCCCAGACTCCGGGATCATGACCTGAGCCCAAGGCAGATGCTTAAGGACTGAGCCACCCAGGCACCTCAAATCTGTGCATTTTTTAAAAAGTGCACATGGCTAGAAGATGTCACTTGTAAATTATTTATTCATTGCTCTGCTGTAATGTAATCTCTTCAAGGCAGTGTCCTCTCCTGAATTTTCACTTCTTTAAACATATGTGCAGGCCTCGAAACCAGTACCAAAAACTTCTAAAGCATTAAACTCAAAATATGAAGTTGATATTTTACATTCTGTAACATCCTTTTCTTAATTTGGCCTGTCAGAGTCCGTTTATCCTGTCAGTCCTCCATAAAGTCAAACCATTAATTTCCTCAACTGTCAGTGTACATACCACTTTCAGGCTAAATCTATCAAATGGAACCTGACATCTCCCAGGCTTTGCCATCATTAGATGGTGATTAATGTTAAAAACTTCCATTTGTCTTAAACACTCCCCTTTCTAATTCAGTAATTGGATCAAAGATAGAGGATGTTGTGTTAATGGGCTGTGCAGTCTGGTTTTCCAGGTGGTTCCTTCAGCTCCTGCAATACAGGGTCTGAGGCTCCTCCAAACTGTTGCCAGCTTGAAGCTTTAATCACAGTCCACCACTGGCTTTCTGCCTCCACGAGGTACTAGTACTCTTTATAGAGTACCACTGGTACTCTGGTACTCTGTGGTGATTTTCTGTGAATCTTAAAGCCCAAGATGAATGTATTTCAAACTTTGGCCTGCAACAATAAATTAAGCTCCCAGATCACCATCTTTGAAAACTTCTCTTACAATATATTAAATACACTGTATTAAGGTGTATTAATTACACTGTATTAAAGTTTTTAAATATATGCTGTACTAAAACAAAATCTGTATATTAGATTCCCACTGTTTCACTGTTCATAGGAAATAAAATCCCTTCATGTGATTTTGCTTCTACCTAGTCCTGCAGCCTCTTAACCTCTCTCTGTCTCTCTTTCTCTAGTCTAGCCTCATGACTTACTTAAAACCATTTGAATATCCTGTTCTTCCCTTCCCTAGGTCTTTGCACTTTCTCTGCCTAGAATGCTCATTCCCCTCTATCCCCTCATCTAGGTCATCTTAGATTAAGGGTCATTTCCTCTGGGTCACTTGACCTAACTGCCTCTCCCTAATCACTTACAGCATAATTGTTGTCACTTATTTTCTTGACTATCTGCTTAATGGCTATTCCTTCTCATTCAATAGTAGGCTTCATGAAACAGGGAATGGTCTGGCTTTTCACCATTCTGTCATCACAGCCTAGTATACACTAGGGCCCCAACTCCCACAAAAATGTTCAGTAAATACCCATAAATTGCAGTGGGGTTGTAGTCAGGTCCCACTCTGGGAGGGCTATATTTTTTCTTTGTGAACAGGATTGGATGTTATTCCCTGTGATTTTCTTTCTGAGCATCAGCTGATCATCAGAGCTAGGAAAGGCCTGTACCCAACATGCTCCATTCTTCAGTAGCCCACACTGGCAGGTGCATTCCCAGCTCGCTTGCCTACCTGAAAGTTTGATGAAGAATAAAGAGGGGTGGGTGGACCCAGCACAAGTAATTATAGGCAAGGTACCTACTGAAGTGTCCTGCCAAGAATGTAGGAATTCATGTGTTCTTGAAAGCACCAAGCTTAAAAATATAATCCTGACTCCGTTCATATTAAAAAAATATTTGCGATAAAGGTTTGGCAATGTTAACATCAGCAAAATTATCTACTCCTTATGTGCCTTGAACTTGATTGGTTTTATTTATTATCCAAAGATGGGCAGAACCATAGTAGACTCAGGTTTGCAGAATAATCACTATTTGTTCTTTGTTCCAATTTTACTACGTGAGAATTGGAGCCAAAGATTAAGTAACTTTATGCCCAGAAGGCTCTTGTACTTGGCTGGTTGTGGATGTCTCAACAGGGTACGTTCAGATCTGTCCATTTTCTTTGGTGCTATCAGTACAATCTTAGCTCAGGCCACTATCACTCTCACTTGGTCTATTTTTACAGCCTCTTTTTTTTTTTTCCTGGTAGTTTCTATAACTCATTCTTCACTTTGCAACCAGAGATGTCTTTATATCAAATAAAATCATGTTTGCCCTTAACCAAACCTGCCAATGATTTCCCATTAAAACACATCTACTTATTCTACCAACTACTGAAAGGGAAGTGTTAAATATCTTTCAACTGTTATTGTAGATTTATTTATTTATTCCTTTAATGCTTTCAGTTTTTCTTCATGTATTTTGAAATTTTGTTATTACTTGCACATACATTTAGAATTTATTATATCTTCTTAGTTAAGGGATTGACTCTTATTGTTATGAATTATCCCCTTAATCTCTAATAATACCCCTTGACTCAAAGTCTACTTGGCCTGATATTAATGTGCCTCTTTCTGCTTTCTTATCTCCAGTTTTCACATTGTATACTTTTTCATTATTTTAAATTTATCTGTATCTTTATATTTAAAGCTTATATGTTGGGGCGCCTGGGTGGCTCAGTTGGTTAAGCGACTGCTTTCAGCTCAGGTCATGATCCCAGAGACCCGGGATTGAGTCCCACATCGGGCTCCCTGCTCGGCAGGAAGCCTGCTTCTCCCTCTCTCACTCCCTCTGCTTGTGTTCCCTCTCTGGCTGTGTTTCTCTCTGTCAAATAAATAAAATCTTTAAAAAAGAAAAATCCTTTAAAAAAATAAATAAATAAAGTTATATGTTGTAAACAGCCTATAGCTGAATTTCAATCTTTAATCCAGTCTGACAATATCTACCTTTTTATTGGAGTAATAAGCCCATTTATATTCAACATAATTGTTAATACATTTGAGTTTAAGATTACTGTCTTGATACTTTTTTCTGTCTGTATTATCTGGGTTTGTCCCATTTCCCCCTTTACTGACTTTTTAGTTTTATTATTTTTTATTACTTTATTTTATTTCCTCTATTGACATTTTAGCTTTACTTCATTTTTTATTTTTTATATATTTTTATTGGACTCTCTGAGATTACAATGACTATACTCTATTAACAATACAGTCTAGCTTGGAAAAATATACTATTTCACACAGAGTAAATCTACAAGATGCTTCCACTTACCCCTTCTGTCCTTGGTACAATTATCATACATTTTTACATCTACATATGTTATAAATGCCATGATATATTTTTATTATTTTGCTTTAACAATTATTTCTTAAGAAATTAATGGAGGTATGAAGTCTTTTATATTTATAATAAATAGAACTCTTCATTCCCATATATGAGTTTCTATCTGGTATTACTTCCTTCATTTTCCTGAAGGACATTTTGACTTATCAATCTGATGAAGGCATTATTGTGATTCTCTTATATTTCCTCTATTTCTCCTTCCCCCATCTCCTGTCTTATCTCATAT
This sequence comes from Spilogale gracilis, assembly GCA_004023965.1. NCBI lineage: Eukaryota > Metazoa > Chordata > Mammalia > Carnivora > Mephitidae > Spilogale > Spilogale gracilis. Next base: position 8,239 of record PITA01024164.1, read on the forward strand.
TTATCCAATTCACTCCTGTCTTCCCAACCAGCAATACTTCTATGTCTTTATACTTCTTACAGTACAGTACTGCTGATGACAAAATCTCTCACCTCTTATTTATCAGAAAATATTTTTATTTTGCCTTCATTTGGTGGGGGAGGATATTTTTGTTGGATACAGAACTCTAGGTGACTTTTTCTTTTTTTTTTTAAAGTAGTTTAGTTTTTTTAATATATTTTTATTATTATGTTCAATTAGCCAGCATACAGTACATCATTAGTTTTTGATGTAGTGTTCAACGATTCATTAGTTACATATAACACCCAGTGCTCATCACCACACATGTCCTCCTTAATACTCATCACGTGATTACCCTCTCCTTTCTGTAACCCTGTTTGGTTCCTGGAGTCCAGAGTCTCTCAGGGTTTGTCTCCCTCTCCAATTTCCTCCCGTTCAGTTTTCCCTCCCTTCCCCCTGTGGTCCTCCATGCTATTCCTTATGTTCCACATATGAGTGAAATCATGATAATTGTCTTTCTTTCCTTGACTCATTTCACTTAGCATAATCCCTTCTAGTTCCATCCATGTCCATGCAAATGGTGAGTATTCATCCTTTCTGATGGCTGAGTAATATTCCATTGTATATATGAGCTACATCTTCTTTATCCATTCATCTTTTGAAGGGCATCTTGGCTCCTTCCATGGTTTGGCTATCATGGACACTGCTGCTATGAACATTGGGGTGCATGTGCCCTTCTTTTCACTATGTCTGTATCTTTGGGGTCCAATGCTGGGTCATAGGGTAGCTCTATTTTTAACATCTTGCCTCAGCAATCAGACAACAAAAAGAGAGAAAAGGTATTCAAATTGGCAAAGAAGAAGTCAAACTCTCTCTTCTCAGATGACATGATACTTTATATGGAAAATCTAAAAGACTCCACCCCCAAGTTACTAGAACTCATACAGCAATTTAACAACATGGCAGGATACAAAATCAATGTACAGAAATCAGTTGCATTTCTATACACTAACAGTGTTACTGAAGGAAGAGAAATTAAGGAACCAATTCCATTTATAATAGCACCAAAAACTATAAGATACCTTAGAATAAACATAACCAAAGAGGGAAAGGATCTATACTCTAGAAACTACAGAACACTTAATAAAAGAAATTGAAGAAGACACAAAGAGATGGAAAAACATTCCATGCTCATGGATTGGAATAATAAATATTCTGAAAATGTCTATGTTGCCCAGAGCAAGCTATACTTTCAATGCAATCCTTATCAAAATACCATTGACATTTTTCACAGAGCTGAAACAAACAATCCCAACATCTGTATGAAACCAGAAAAGACCCTGAGTTGCCAGGGGATCATTGAAAAAAACAAAAAACAAAAAACCAAAGCTGGGGGCATCATAATGCCTGACTTCAAGCTCTGTTACAAAGCTGTGATCATCAAGACAGCATGGTATTGGCACAGAAACAGACACATAGAACTGGAACAGATAGAGACCCCAGAAATGGGCCCTCAATTCTATGGTCAACTAATCTTTGACAAATCAGGAAAGAATATCCAATGGAAAAAAGACAGTTTCTCCAAGACGTGGTGCTGAGAAAATTGGACAGCCACATGCAGAAGAATGAAACTGAACCATTCTCTTATATCGTACACAAAGATAAACACAAGATCGATGCAAGACCTAAATGTGAGACAGGAATCCATCAAAATCCTAGAGGAGGTGGCACCTGGAATGCTCAATAGCTAAGCATCTGCCTTTGGCTCAGGTCTTGATCCCCAAATCCCAGGATCGAGACCCACATCAGGCTCCCTGCTCCGCAGGAAGCCTGCTTCTCCCTCTCTCACTCTCCCTGCTGTGTTTCTCTCTGTCAAATAAATAAATAAAATTAAAAAAAAAAATCCTAGGGGAGCACACAGGCAGTAACCTCTTCGACATTGGCCACAGTGACTTTTTCAAGATATGTCTATAAAAGCAAGGGAAACAAAAGCAAAAATGAACTTTGACTTCAAGATGAAAAGCTTCTGCACAGCAAAGGAAACAGTCAAAAAAGCTAAGAGGCAACCCACAGAATGGGAGAAGATATTTGCAAATGACATAATGGATAAAGGCTGTTATCCAAGATCTATAAAGAACTTTTCACACCCAATACCCAAAAAACAGATAATCCAGTCAATAAACGGACAGAAGACACAAACAGACACTTCTCCAAAGAAGGCATACAAATGACTAACAGACACATGAAAAAATATTCAACATCATTAGCCATCAGGGAAATACAAATCAAACCACAATGAGATACCACCTTACACCAGTTAGAATGACAAAAATTAATAAGACAGGAAACAACAAGTTTGGGCAAGGATGTGGAGAAAGGGGAATGCTCTTACACTATTGGTGGGAATGCAAGCTGGTAAAGCCACTCTAGGTGACTTTTTCTTTCATTGTTTTAAAGATGTTCCACTGCCTTTTAGTTTGCTTGTTTCTCATGAGAAGACAGTGCTAATTCTTATCTTTGGTCTTGTATATGTACTGTGTTTTTGCTTTTTTGACTGCTTTTACTACTTTCTCTTTATTTTTGTTTTTTGACTATTTGGCTGTGATGTGCTTAGGTATGATTTTCTTTGTGTTTACACTGTCTGTTGATTTTGAAGCTCCTTGGATCTATAGGTTAATATTTTTTATCAGATTGGGAAATTCTTGAAGTGTTACTTCTTCAAATATTTCTCCATTTCCACTAGGACTCCAATTACACAAGTTAGGCTGCTTGGTAATATCCTACACATCACTAAGGCTCACTTTCTTTTCTTTCTTTCTTTTTTTGTCAGTGTTCCAAGATTCATTGTTTATGCCCCACACCCAGTGCTCCATGCAACATGTACCCTCAATACCCACACCAGGCTCACCCGTCCCTCTACTCCCTCCTCTCCAAGATCCTCAGTTTGTTTCTGAGTCCAAAGTCTCTTATGTTTTCATCTCCCTCCCCAATTTATCCTACTTCCCATTTCCTTTCCTTCTCCTACTGTCCTCTATATTACTCCTTATGCTCCACAAGTAAGTGAAACCATGTGATACTTGACTTTCTCTACTTGGCTTATTTCACTCAGCATAATCTCTTCCAATCTGTAATATTCCATTGTATGTATGTACCATATCTTCTTTATCCATTCATCTGCTGAAGGGCACCTTGGCTATTTTCAGGCTTTTTTCTCTCTGTGCTTCATTTTAACAAGTTTCTATTGTTTTTTTTTTTCCCCCTTATATGATGTTCAATCTGTCTTTTAGAGCACTGTTTGTCCTTTGAAATTTCTGTTCAGCTCACAGTTCCCCAATATCTGTCTTCGGCCAGAACTTGTAGGGTCTTAACCCTTTGTGTGTGTGTACTTGGTCAAAGACTTAAGAGGACTCCAATGCAAATTTTTTTAATTCCTGTCACTTAGCCTTGTAAACATCCAGCTGCCCTAGTATCCCTACACTCTGATCTCTGCCTACTTAGCTCAATGAGATTGCTATGCTCTGTTCATGCTCTAAATCTCTACAGTGTGTTCCAGAAAGTGCACCCATGCAGGAAGCCAAGGTGATCAGGAGACTCACTTCATGTGTTTCTCTCTTTTCTCAGGGATTGAAGTTTTGCTCTACCTCTTACTCAATATCTGAAAGTCACTGTTTCATATTTATATAGTTGTTTACTATGATAAAACTAATCCAGTACCAACTACTCTGGTTGCTCCAGCCCATTTAGAATAAAATTCAAGCTCCTTGTTGCTCTGGTTTATAAAGTCCTATTTAACATGGCCCAACCTACTTCTCTGACTTTATTAGGTACCACTCACCTCTTTACCCACCTATACCCTATACTTTATACTGGGCTCCTTTCCACTCCTCAGACATTACCAGTTTTTTCTTAACCTTGGGCCTTTGCACTGGTCTCTCTTCTGTCTAGGATGCTCTACCTTCTGATCTTCACTTTATGGTCTCTTGCTTATTTTTCAAGACCATCCAAATGTATACGACTAGTCATTGTTAGAGCAATCTGGTGTTTTGATTTTTTTAAAAGATTTTTATTTATTTATTTGACAGAGAGAAACACAGCTAGAGAGAGAACACAAGCAGGGGGAGTGATAGAGGGAGAAGCAGGCATCCCACTGAGCTGGGAGCCCAATGTGGGGCTCTATCCAGGGACTCCAGGATCATGACCTGAGCCGAAGGCAGTTGCTTAACCAACTGAGCCACTCGGGTGCCCCAATCTGTTGTAGTAGAATGCTTATCATATTCTGATTTTTTTGTGTGTATTTTATTAGTTATTCTCTTGGCTTATTTTCTGTCTTCTTTCAATAGAACAAAGTATCCATGAGGACAAGAATGTTCTCTGCCTTTTTTACTAATGTATCTTCAATGTTGGGACTGTACCTAACACATGAGAAACACTTGATAAATACTTCTTAAGTGAATGGATAAATTAATAAAACTTGTTTTTCTTCATTTTCTAATACTTTCCTCTCAAATTACCACAAACTTCAGTGGAAATACTCACTCTCATATAACATATGAATGATGATGAGGAAGATAATAATGATCATGCCTAATTGTTACTGAGCTGTTATTACTGTGTGCTAGAATTGAACTGTGTTTTACATTTATTATCTCACTTCATCCTTATTACAACCTTATGAGATATCTGCTATTGTATTGGCATTACAAATAAAGAAATAGGCACAAAGAAATTGAGTGTCTTTCTGACTGTCTCACATCTAATCAACTTGCCCAGTCCCTAGAGTTTATCATTCTTCCAGATTTTCTAGAGTTGCTATTGTCCACGCTCTGATTTTTATTTCCACATGACCAGATCTGGGTTTTATATGCCTTTGAGATATGCCCAGGTCATGCTAGTCTCCAACACTAAAACATCATATACCACATCTGTTGTCTATTACTCTTCCTTGCCAAAAAAAAAAAAAAAAAAGTTCATATTGTGCTATTTTATCCAACCCTCATGTTTCTACTGTAGCATAAATATGCTTAACCAGCTGTTGCTAACGCTTTGTAATGCTTATGACAACTCTACTGAGAACTTCCTCTTAATGGAGCAGATGGTGTGAAATCAAGCAAGCAAGTGGAAATGTAGTAACAGAGCTACAGGAGGGAAGAACATGCTGGTCAGTGCCACTTCTTTTTTTTTTTTCCTGAAGATTTGAATCTAAGACAGGTCAAATTCAAATCCCTGTGCTTGTGTCTCAAAGGCAGTGTAAGATCTGGACATGAGGTTAAAGGAAGGAAGTTTGGGGAAATGGGAGAATAGTTAGAAATGTTTTACAGGAGTGACCGACAAAATCACCAAAATGAATATGTTCCTCCATAAAGCGAATGGATTTGGAGAACAATAGAAGATGTTGAATAAAGTTAAGGATTAAGGGAATAAATTCAAAGAATAATAATTTTTCCAGAGAGAGAAAACAACCCATCCAATGCCAATATGCTGATGTTAATAATAACCATCTTAAAAATAAGAGATTCAGTTTTACACAATGTAAATAGAGAAAGCTGAGAATTAAACAGACTGCATAAACCCCATACCCAGTGCTTACAAGCCATGAGACCCTGGGCAGGTAGGTTCCTTACCCTCTGTGAGTTTGAATTATCCTTTGGATAATAAATCCTACCGTAATATATGAAAGAAGGAAGTTTGGGATAGAGAATGGTTACTTGAGGGACAAAAAACATTTACAACAAAACCAGTGAGGAGGTGCTCCCATAAACCCCCAAATACAAGTAGGTGAAAACTAACCTCCATCATTCACAAACCCTGCAGGGCAACAGGGTGGGGGTGGGGGAGGGCTTATGGGAGGAGAAGAGAAAGAAGGAAGCCTCAGGGTGTCCAATAGACTTGAGAACATGAGAAACCCCGAAGAAGCAAGTGTATGCTTCGGAAAGCACAACAAGCCATTGGAGAACAGCAATTGCAGCCAGGAGGAATTTTGCTGACTCTGATAGTGAGGGTGAGAAAGAGGCTCCTGGTCAGAAGTTCTGTGGGATAGAGTAGTAAATTCCCTCTTGCTCTCCTTTGTTGGCAGAACATTTAGAGTTTAGGGGAACCTAACAATGCCAAAGGCTCTATGAAATGCACACTGCAAGAAGCATTCCAAAATTCTCTGTTAAATTCATACCAAAAATTTCAGTGTTTTATGAGATCAGAGTATAAAAACATTAATTTCATTGTGTTTGAGACCTAGTCTCAAGTTCCCTGGCTATAGACCCTCTAGGCTGAAAATGGCCCAGATTCCATGAATGTTGTATGAGCTTGCAGAGCTATCTACGTTGCCCTTGAGCAAGATTTATGATCTCATGCAACACTGGTTACTGCCAGTTCATGGCTGTACATTCTGACAGTTTTGAGCTGGCTCACTCTAGAAGGAAGAAACAATTTGACATGAAAAAGTTTACCTGATCTGAATACCCACTTATGTCTGCTTGTTTGTGCACAAATCAGGTAGGTGTAAGAACAAATGACTTAAAAGAATTTGCATATAGGAGGTTAATTATACCAGAAATCAGGATATCTTGCACACACATGTCCTTTGCTTCATTTCTTTTGTCATAAGGTCCATAAATAGGGGAGGACTGTGGTTTTAATTAGGGTGTTTGGGGAAAGCCTTCCTGAAAGGGAACATTCTGGCCAAAGTTGGAGGTGAGGCAGTAAGCCTGGGCAAAAACGTTGCAGGCATGAGAATACCTGGTATACTCAAGGAACAGAAAGGGACCACACAGTACATGTCCTATGTGAAGACTTAGGCTGTTACTTTAAGTGGATGTCACCCCATTTGGAATATTTTAAGCAGAAGAATATGATATGATTTGAATGACATTGGAAATGGGTCATTCTTGCCACTGCATTAGGGCTACTAACTACACTGTGGGAGGCAAGAGTAGAACTGTTACCATGATGAAGAAGAGAGACAAGGAAGGGTTGCCTGAATCAAGTGTCATGTGAAGTTGGTGAGGAATGGTCATATTCTGGATCTGGCAGAGCCAGTAGGACTTGCTCATATATTAGGTGAGGAGATAGAAAAGGGAGGATTCAAGGATAACTCCAGTGTTTTTGACTTAAATAACTGGAAGGAAGGAGTTTCCATCAAAGACTGTGGCTAGAGAGTGGGTTGAATTGTGCCATTCTCCAAATTCCTACATTGGAGTCCTAACTCCTCACACCTCAGAACCTGACCTTATTGAGAAATAGGGTTGTTGAAGATGTAGTTAGTTAAGATGATGTCATACTGATAGCATGGAGGACATTAAGAGAAGGATGGGAAAAATGAAGAGGGAGAAATTGGAAGAAGAGATGAACCATGAGAAACTATAGACTCCAAGAAACAAACCGAGGGTTTTCGAGGGGAGAGGGCTGGGGGATGGGTTAGCCCAGTGATGGCATGTATTGCATGGAGCACTGGTTATTATATGCAAACAATGAATCATGGAACACTACATCAGAAACTAATGGTGTACTGTATGATGACTAACATAACATAAAAAAAAAAAGAATGAAGTCATACTGGAGAAGGATGGCTTCTAATCTGGTATGACTAGTATCTTTTTTAAAAAAAGGAATTTTTGGCCATAGACACATACAAGAAAAACATCATGTGAAGACAAAGGCAGAGATCTACAAGACAAGAAACTTCCCAAATTGGCAGCAACCACCAGAAACTAGGAAAGAGGCATGAAACTAATTGTCCCTGACAACCTCAGAAGGAGCCATTCCTGTTGGCACCTCGATTTCAGACTCTAGCCTCCAGAAGTGTGAGACAATGAGTTTGTGGTTAGCCACCCAATTTGTGGTACTTTGTTAGAATAGCCCCAGGGAACTAATACATAGAGGGTTGGAGTGGAGGGAGGATTAGGAGTTTGGTTTGCACCCCATTAGATATGAGATGTCCACTGAACATCTAAGGATATATTCAAGGAGGCAGCTCAGTATTAAAGTCAGAGGTTCAACAGAGATGTCCAGACTATTTTGCAGATTGTTAGCACACTCATGGTATTTAAACTAACATATAATTGAGATCTAGATATCTAGAAAGTGAATGTGAACAGAGATAATAAGGGGCCCAAGAGAGGAGTCCAAGACTAAGGAGAAATAAGGGAGAACCAGCAAAGGAAACTAAGGAGGAGCCATCTGTGCCATAGGTGGAAAATGAGGAGTTTGTGTGGTCCCAGAAGCTAAGGGAAGAAAAGGTTTTAAGACAGATAGAGAAATAGGCTGTGTAAAATACTGCTGGTGGATAAGAAGATAACTAAGAATTGATCACTGGAGTTAGTAATGTGGGTGGTGATAGTAAGAGCCCAACTATCTACTTAATTGGATAAATTCTATGCATCAAAGGGCTAGAACCAACTCCTTCCTATACAAAGAAAACAAAGAGGGGCACCTGGGTGGCTCAGTTGGTTAAGTGACTGCCTTCGGCTCAGATCATGGATCCCGGAGACCAGGGATCAAGCCCCACATCGGGCTCCCTGCTGGGCAGGAAGTCTGCTTCTCCCTCTCTCACTCCCCCTGCTTGTGTTTCCTCTCTGGCTGTGTTTCTCTCTGTCAAATAAAATCTTAAAAAAACACAAACAAACAAACAAACAAAAAAAAACAAAGAAACTAAGTAATAGCTGGATATAAAAGTGGGTTGAGAGACAATATGTATGCATATGTATATATGTGTGCATGTGTTTAAGATGTAAAGATGGGAGAAATAAAACGTGTTTATATGGTGGTGGAAATAATCCAGAAGAGAGGGGAAAATTCACGATGCAAGCAAAAGAAGGAGGAATTGCTAGAGTGATGTGCTGCAGTAGGTGAGAGGGTTCAGGAATAGGCCAAAGGGGAGGAATGACCATGGATAGGACCATGGGGAGGCTTGCTCTGTAGGAATAGGCATGCAGGCAGATGCATAGGGGTAGAAGCATAGGGGCAGATGCAGGCAGGTGGGTAGACACTGTGCTGACAACTTTTGCAAGTTCTCATAGTGTTTCACAATCTCAGTGAAATAGGAAGCAATATCATTAGCTGAGAGAGAGGAGTGGGGAGAAAGTGCTGGGGGTTGAAGAGAGAGGAACAGATTATGTAATTGTTATTTAGGGGAGAGAGAGACTGACTGCCCTAGGAGAACGTGGTATAGTTGCCAGCAGCCCATCTTGATCAAGATTATATTAGGCGTGACTGAAGAAAAGCAGATCCACATGGGGAAACCCAATGCTTTTAAGAAGGTGTGATGATTAATTCTATGCATCAACTTGGCAGGGCCATGAAGTACCCAGACATTTGGTCAGACATTCTGAGTGTGCCTCTGCAGGTATTTCTAGATGAGATTCACATCTGAATCAGTAGACCAAGCAAAACAGATTGCCCTCCTGGTGTGGGTGGGCCCCATCCAATCCGTTGAAGACCAGAACAGAGCACAAAGGCTCAGTAAGAGGAAACTCTCCCTGCTAGACTGCTTGAGCTAGAACACTGGTCTTCTTTTGCCCTTGACCTGGAACTTACACTATCAGCTTGCCTGCTCTTGATCTTGGAACTTCTCTGCCTCCATAACTGCGTGAGCCAATTCCTTATTTCATCTCTCTATCTCCATCTCTTGTTTCTGTTTCTCTAGAGAACATGACTACTAAATTATTCATTTAGTGATTGTGGTAGAATGGTAGTGGTGGCTCATCCTGGTTCTACTGCCTGCGGTGAGAGACATGGGGGTACCCTATAGGTGGACTCCCAAGGTGTGGGACATGAGACTCAGAACATGACCCATCCCCAAGCAGAGTTCATTTCCTCTGTGCTGCTGACTCTGCCCAGGAATTAATGAGAGGGTGGAGATGGGGCCCTTTCCACTTCATAGATTTTGTGTCTTGAGTTCTAGACATGGTTGTGGTTTTTGCACCTTCTCTTTCCTCCTATTTGCCCTATTTTGCTCTCCATCTTCCAGCACCACAGGTTCCTGGCAATCTGGATGATGGCTCCAGGCAATGAATGATGCCCTTTCTCTGACCAAGCAGAATTCAGACAAGGGCAGCTAGTTCCTGGGGGCCCTAAGCCCAGAAGTGCTGGTGGGAACCAAAGTTTCTGAGAGCCAGTTAGGTCAGACCTGGATGCCATAGCCATGTAGTCTCACTTTCTTTGTGACTTCTCTGATAAAGGGTGTCGCTGAAGAATATGCCCATGTCACTTCTCTCACACACAGGTGGGCCCTCCCCAAAAGGAACTGCAGGCCTAAGACAGCCACTCCTCTCAGCTGTACCATGAGCAGTGGGCATGCCCTTGAATGAAGAATGGGTTTTACATTTTTAAATGGAGAAAATCCAAAAAAGAATAATATTTTGTGACACATGAGAATTGCATGAAATTCAAATTTGTGTCCATAAAATTTTATTGGAAGAGTGCTACATCCATTTGTTTCGATATTTTCTGTGATTACTTTCATAGGCAGAGTTGTCTAGTTGCAATAGGGACCACTGAAAATATCTGGTACTTTACAGAAAAGTTCTTGCAACTGCTGTTCCATGGCATGGTGCTTATTGGAAGCCAGAAGGACTGGGAGAAGCCAAAATCTCTGGGCCCAGTTGGGTCAAATTTGGGAGCGACAGCTACTTTGACTCTGTCAAAAAAACAAAAAGAGCCCAATGTCTGGGTTTCTTCGCTGAGAAGGTTGAGAGAGGATACCAGGTAGTGACAAGGAAATGTGGCTGTTTATACCTCAGATTCAATATAACTGTAAACATACTGAAAAATGAGCTCTGGAAGTATTTTCAAGATCTTTTAGCTTATTTTATAGATGAGGAAAACCATAAGGCCTCAGAGATGGTCCCTAGAGGTAAAGTCATGTCCCAAGTCATGTCCCATGTACACAGCTGGTTAGTGGCTGAGACCAGACTGGAATACTCTTGTTTTTACTTCCCATGCAATGCTTTTCCCTTCATCTTCTATACTGTGGTCTTTGTGAGGCTTTGGGGATCAGAGTCTATTCCTTTAAACTATGCAGTGGCCAATATCCTTTCCCATAAAGTTTGGCATGAGTCTTAATATGGGGGGCATCCAGAGCCCACTGAAGCATGTGTGGCCTTAGGTTGAGAAGTTCCCATTTCTGATATTAGGCTGTCGACCAATAAAACTGGAAATCTTTAGAAGCAGTGTTTTCCAGTTGCCTGGAACTTCTGGGTGGGGCATAAAGGCAAAGTGGAGCTTTTGCCATTTAAAAGCTGGTCTCTGACTTCACATTTCAGAGACCTTTCCAGTGACAGCCTCTCAAACATGCCCATGTATCTAATTAAAAATATAGATTTTCTGTTTTGAGTTAAAGCCAAAATATAGCTTTAAAATTTGCGTGGCCAAGTACATTTAATAATACCTATATGCTCTCATGTGTTAAATATTCATCCATTTTCTCCATAACCGCTTACAATAAATATTGATGATTGTCTAACTTTGAAAATGGCTATGTACATAGGAGAATATTCATGTGTGTCTCATTGATTTTCCTGACAGGGCCAAATGGAGCAGGTAAGCCCATTTAACACAACCAATTTCCAATTTTGCACAGCCTAAATAGGAGAAGTGCCGTGGAAATGAATAATCAATCTTAGTACCATTATTATTAATAATATTTAGCTCACATGCAGCTCCTTCCATCTTCTAAGCACTTCACCAATATTAACAAATTTATTCACTAACACTCAAGGGAGGCATTTTTGTAATGGAAATGAGAGGCCAAGAGAGATGTAAATGGATGCCTAGGGCTAAGGAACAATTCAGGCATTGTGGTGCAAAGCAGGATAACCTCGGGTGCGTCCCAGTCCCCACAGAATTTCCTACCTTCTTAAACACTAGAGACCTATTGCAACTTGGGAGGCAATATAATTTTTCAATCTTACTTTTATAAGATGTGTATTTCCTGTAAGAACTGCATAATAAAAGCTACTATATTTCAAACACCTACTATGTGCTTAGCACTGCTAACTTTTGGGGCTATCGAAAGAAAAGAGCCTTATCCCTGAAGAAGCTGAGAGATTAGGGAGGGAGAGAGAGATGAATAAGTGAACAGCAAGCAGTGAGATGAGGGAGATAAAGGGAGAGTGAGTGGAGAAGGAACACCCAGCACACTGTAGGCTTCCTCCCTGAAGAGATGCTTGAGCTTAGCCCCACAGGCTGGTTGAGCGTCAGGACGGGGGATCCTAGTAGGGGAATCAGCTACTATGGAGAAAGGGGAAAACACGGGGGAAAGGTAGCCTAGAAAACACTCTGGAGACTATACCCTTCAGTCTGACGAGAGTGAACACTGCCTGTCTGTGATGCTAGAGAAACAATTGCAGCACCTTATATGCTATGGCCGCAGATTATGGTCTCCAAAGATAGCTCCAATACTATTTCCCATGTCACCCAATCTTCTGCAATGTGTCCTTGCCACCCTCTCCCGTCCAAGGGTGGGCTTCTGTCCCCTGCTGCTGAATCCAGGTGGGGTTATGACTGCCTTGACAGCTGGCACCTGGTGGAAGGACATTGTGTGACTTCCAAGGCTAAATCAGTGAAGGCAATGCTGTTTTGCCTTATCTCCTGGGACACTCACTTTTTGGAGTGCTGAGCCACCAACTAAGAAGTCCAGCTAGGCTGAGGTCCCCATACTGGTGTTCAGACCACCAGGCTGCATGGAGAGGCCACAAGTAGTTGCTCAGGTGAACAGCACTTGCACAGGTGAACCGCACATGCTGGGATCCCACCCAACAGCTAGCATCAGCCTGCAGACATGTGAGTGAAAACACTTCCTGATGATTCCAGCCCCCAGTTGTCAAGCGACCCTTAGCTCTTGAGTCTTCCCAAAAGAGACCCCAGGCACTGTGGAGCACAGACAAGCTATCTATCCCTGTTGCATCCTGTTCAAATTCTTGACTCACAGAATTCATTAATGTAATAACGTGGTTGAAATTTGGGGGTGGTGTGTCATGGAGCAATGGTAAGCAGAACAGTTGTGCTGCAGACTTTTTTACTTTATTCTCAGGCAATGGAGAACCATTGAGGGATTTTAAGGGGGGGGGGGATGGGTACACCGTCATCAGCTTTTGTATCCAATGGCAGGAGCAGGGGGATCTTGTGTGAAATGAGAAGACCACCTGGCTAGCAGTTTTGGTATTTCAGACCTAGGGATCATTCTTCCTAGGTGAATCTGGTTGTCACCTTTTTCTGTCACTGTTGGTTAGTTTTATCAGTCACATTTGTCTCCCTCTAGCTCAGGGATTCTCTTTCCTGGATGCACATTAGAATCACCTGGGGAGCATAAAAACTATCCCATTTCCTGGGTCCCACCCCAGATCAATTAAATCAGAGTATCTGGAGAAGTGGGGCTCTGACACTGGTATTTTAAAAGTGTCCCCAGGTGATTGTAATGCACATCCAAGGCCCAGAGCCACTGAGCAAGCTATTCACCCACCACACAGACCAAGCTTGGAAACAATCTCATGCTATCAATCTGAAACTCAGTTGCAAACTAAAACCACAAATTGCTAAATTTGTTATACTTTCTCACCTTGGTGGGGAAAAGCTTCCAGACAATAGATGCTGGTTACTGTCATAGAAGCAAAGAAAAATTACAGACCCGAGGCCACATTATGAAAAAGATATGAGGTCTTGAGGTGAATTTGTGAAAAGAGGAAGAGTAAAGCTCTCTTTTCACAAGGTTTGTTTCTTTTCAGTAGAGAGCGCCTTTCTCTAAAACATAGCTTCCCAGCATGGTTTGATGAAGCATCTGTTCCAGCAATTTTCTTTTGCTTTGACACTGGCCCAAACCAAAATGAATCCGTTACATGGCTCCAGTGCATGTCTGTGCAACTGGATGAAAGAATGAGAAAATCTCCCCTGTGTGCATGTGCATAGAGGTGAGGGGCCACACGTGTGTAGGTCCAGGGTCATAATGTTGAGACGTAGTGGGGCAAGACAGCATGGTAGAGAAAGGGACGGACTGGAGAATGAAGTCACAAATGCCTGTGACCTGGAGTAGGCCATGTGCCATCTCTGGGCTCCAATTTCCTCCTCCATATAGGAAAATAGGATGATCCTGAGGTCCCTTCTTTGACTTGAAACTCTAATTCCGGAGTTCAGTATCAGAAACCTCTGTATTTTGCTTTGCAATTGTCATTCTGCCCCAGCCTAGCTGTGAGTCCTGATGCAGAGCAGCTCATTGCTCTGTGTATTAATTGTGTGATGCTTTGACATCTGGGGTCTTGCTGATCCTGGAGAGATTGCCCCTCCCAGGGCTAGCCAACTGCTAGAGATAAGGGAGAACTCACTTGCCAGCCTGCCTTTCAAATGCAAAGCAACCAATGTAGAACCCACATCCTCACTACCTCTTTATTAAGCCCTCCAAGGCCTCACACCCTGGGCCTCTAGCCACCTGTTTTAAACACTTCAGGACCAGGTACTGGACAACCAGGGATAGCCTCAATGCCTCAGAGTCCTCTGGAATTACCCAAATTTGCCAAGCCTCTGCCTGCATCCCATATTGTGCCCATTCCCTCCTGTGGAAGACACACTCTTAATTACATTCCTCCCACCCCCCACCCGGTCCTGTTGTGCATCCTGACTGACCAGGTTCTTCCTCACAGGCCCCTTCTCTTGGGATCTGTGAGTATAACCAGCTTTTTTCAAGGGCAGTCATCTTTTGATCTATTGGCCTTGCCATACCTGCATAATAATAAAATCTACATTTTAAAACTCTAACTGGAGCACTCTCATTTGTAAGTCACAGATGAGAATGGTGACCTCCCTCTCAGTGTTTCTGAAAGAAACCACCACTGATCACAGAGACACAAATGCAGTCCCCTAAAGCACGTGTGCTTGGAAATTATAGCAATGTTTCAGACCAGTACATCAAAGCACCTCTGAAGTCTGTGTGGTGTGACGGGCTGGTCCAGGCACCTGTTTCCCTCACCTTTAGATCTGTACAGATTGCCAAGGAAATTGTAGACAGAGTCACAGCTAATTGGGATGGAAATTGGGGAAGTGAATGCAAATAAGTCCTCCTGCATGTCCCAACAATCATGGCAGTTGCTTTAAAGAAACTGGCATTAACCCTTCCAGATACTCTGTGCTCAGCTGCACATGGTCCCATCATCCCAGCAGTCCATTACGCCTCCAGTTTGGAAATGTTCTCCCTAATCTGTATCATAATGGTGCATGGATATTGTATGAGAGGGGCCGACAGCCTCCTCTTAGCTCCCCATTTTTATAGCTCACACAGCAGGATTAATTTCACAGCTTTTAGTTTCATGACAGTCAAATACCAACAATTGATTGGGGGGGAGGGGAGAGACCCAAGTTTATTGGAAATATCAGTCACTGCAAAAAGTCCTGAAGGAAAACTTGCCACTTTGTGAAAGGTCACCAGATGAATAATTGCCTTTGGAATTGGGATAATTCCTGTTGTCATTAAGCCCCAGCAGAGATCTAATATGTGTTAATACTTCTGCTAATGCCAAGAGACAGCAAAGTCACATAGACAATGAAAACTAAGCACTTGGTGTCTGAGTTGAGGGTTTTGCCTTTTTCTTCCTTTTTTTATGCATAAGATAATACGATAGTCACTTCTGAACTTTCAGCCTTCCCGTCTGAGATGATAATCATTTTATCCCCGGGAACACAGTTGATTTGGCTCCTAAATGATAACCCACATTGCCTTCTGGCAAATGCTGCCCCTTCCAGACTCACATATTCCCACCCCCACCAGCAGGCTGCAATAGTCATAGTCACCAAACAATGGGATCCTTCTAAACTGTCCTTCTGTTAAGTGGTGGCTATAGATTCAATTGTGCCCACCCCAATTCATATGTTAAAGTCTGAAGCCCCATACTGTGGCTATATATGGAGATGGGGCCCTAAGGCATCCATCTGCAAGCCAGGATAAGAACTTTCACCAGAGACCAAATACTGCTGGACCTTGATCTTGGACTTCCCAGCCTCCAGTGAGAAAAAAAAACTTACTGTTTAAGCCATATAGTGTGAGGTGTTTTGTTATGGCAGCTGGAGCAGACTAACATAGTGACTTTCTGCAACAGTGGGTAAGAGTCTCGCTTTTCCTTTGAGCGGGCCTTCATAGCCAGAACAGACTGTGGACATAGCTTGACTGGCAGAGATGCAAGTTGGCTTCACTAAGGAGATCTTCTGCCTGCAGAGACAGAGGCAGTCATTTAGCCTCCAGCCACCCAAGCAGAGGTGATGGGTGAGGATGGTCAGGGCACCAGAGGTCATCTAAGGAAGGGGTCATGTGCAAAAGTTCTTGTTATTAGACATTGCTGTGCCTGTCTTTTTGCAAGAGTTCTTCAAATTAGACTGAGCAAGAGGACAGGTCATTATTGGCGTATGTCTAGGTAACAGAGCTTAGCTGAAGCACTGACAGGATTCACTTTCCCCTGGCAAGCTGGTCCTAGAATTATCTGAAGAAATGGTCAGTCAAGCTCACTGACCCATGAGCCCTCTCTCTGGCTGTCGCAGGTTGTTTCTGTGCTCTGCTACACAAGTGGGCCAGCTGGTGGTTATTTGGTGAGTCTCTCTCTAAGCTACGAAGCTCACGGGGCACCTAAACTAATCTGAGCCTGTGAGGAAGCAATATGTATTTGTATGTACCAGAACTGAGGCTACAGGGTCACAAGCCCATGTCCTGGGCTTGGCATTGGAGTCTATTAATCACGCATGACCATATCATATTGAACTTATGAGAAACCCCTGATTATACCACACCAAGCAAAAGAACATGGGTGTGTGTAAACGTGTGTGTGTCCTCCTAATTCGTTTCTTCCCTAGGAAACATGCAAGATGGAGAAACCATCTTTCAGTGACCAAACCTTTCCTGAGCACCCACTCTGAGTCAGGTGCTTTATATAGTAGAAGCTAGCATTTTTGAGTATTACGTTAAGACTGTTGCATTCACAAGGAGTATATTATTATCCACCATTTTACAGATAAAGAAACTGAGCATTGGAGGGGGTTGGTAGCATAAAAAGGCAACAAAATCGGCTTTCAATCCAGGTTCCCCTGGCTCTAATGTCTGAAAACGGCCTGTCTATTTCATTAAATCTCACAGTAACTCTTTGCAGTAAGAACTATTAGTAAGCCTATTTTGTGCACCAAATCAGTGACTTGCCCCGCATTACACAAAATAGAAGCCAGCTTCACCCAGACCTGAACAGTTCCACAGCCCAAGCACCCTCCATTACCTGGGGTGATCCTGATTGTAATATACACAGAAATTGCCCCAGAGTGATGCCTTTCAAAGTTCAACGTGCATTACCATTTACCTAGTGATTCCACGCCTAAGTATCTACCCAAGAAATGAAAGTCTGTGTCTGCCCAAAAACTCACACATTAATGTTCTTAGCAGAATTATTCATAATAGCTGTAAAATTGAAAAAAAAGTCCATCCCTTGATGAATAGATAAACAAAATGGAGTATTATCTACCCAATGGAATGTTATTTCACAATAAGAAGAAATGAAATGCTGATAATGCACGACACAGATGGACCTTAAAAACCATTATGCTAAATGCAAGAAGCAGGCAAGACCCAGGAGACCACATGTTGTATGATTCCATATATTTGAGCTATCCAGAAAACACTAATCTATAGACAGATCTGTGGTTGCCTGGGATGGGAATGGAACAGGGATTAACAGTAAATGGGCATGAGGGATCTCATTGGGGCAAGAGAAATATTTTATGGTGATTTATGACTTAGGGCAATAGCTGTGCAACTTGCTAACTTGAGACTAAAAATGGGTGAATTATATGATATGTAAAAAGTACCCTGATGAATTTGTAAAAAATATTTAGAGTGCAATTGAATCGAGTCCTCTTGGGGTCTTGTTGAAGTGCAGATTCTGAGTCAGTAGATGGGAGGCCTCAAATTTGCACTGCTAATAAACTCCTAAGGGATGCTGATGTTGTTGGTCTGAGGCCCATACTTTGGGTAGTTAGGAGACAGATTTCCCAATTCCTGCTTCACCAGTTCAACCAGCCTAGAGAGATTACACCCTTGCTTGGGCTTTGTTTATGGTACAGAGCATCCTCAATGTTATCTTTCTTGATTCCTCATTTACATTGAACCATGTCCTGATTGCACTAAATCCTAAGTGAAAAACCTCATTTTCTTTTTTTTTTATTTATTTTATTTTTTTTATTGTTACTAAATTTTTTTTTCCAGTGTTCCAAGATTCATTCCCCATCCCCCACACCCAGTGCTCCACGCTTTAGGTGTCCCCAGTACCCACCACCACCAGGCTCTCCCATCCCTCCACCCCTCTCCCTCCAAGTCCCTCAGTTTGTTTCTGTGTCCAAAGTCTCTGTTGTTTCGTTTCCCTCCCTAGATTACCCTAGTTCCCATTTACTTTCCTTCTCCCACTGTCCTCCAGGTTACCCCTCATGCACCGCAAGTAAGTGAAACCATGTGATACTTGACTTTCTCTTCTTGGCTTATTTCACTCAGCATAATCTCTTCCAG
>PITA01024165.1:5851-26847 GCA_004023965.1 Spilogale gracilis
ATCTTTGACAAAGCAGGAAAAAATATCCAGTGGAAAAAGGACAGTCTCTTCAATAAATGGTGCTGGGAAAATTGGACAGCTACATATAGAAGAATGAAACTAGACCATTCTCTTACACCACACACAAAGGCAAACTCGAAATGGATGAAAGACCTCAACGTGAGGCAGGAATCCATCAAAATCCTGGAAGAGAACATAATCAGTAACCTCTTTGACATCGGCCACAGTGACTTCTTTCAAGACACGTCTCCAAAGACAAAGGAAAGAAAAGCAAAAATGAACTTTTGGGACTTCATCAAAATAAAAAGCTTCGGTACAGCAAAGGAAACAATCAACAAAACAAAGAGGCAACCCACAGAATGGGAGAAGATATTTGCAAATGACACTATAGACAAAGGACTGGTATCCAAGATCTATAAAAAACTACTCAAACTCAACATCCAAAAAGAAGATGAGCACATCAAAAAATGGGCAAAAGACATGAAAAGGCACTTCTCCATAGAAGATATACAAATGGCTAACAGACACATGAAAAAAATGTTCTGCGTCACTAGCTATCAGGGAAATTCAAATCAAAACCACACTGAGATACCACCTTCCACCAGTCAGAATGGCCAAAATTAACAAGACAGAAAACAACAAGTGTTGGAGAGGCTGCGGAGAAAGGGGAACCCTCTTACACTGTTGGTGGGAATGTAAACTGGTGCAGCCGCTTTGGAAAACAGTGTGGAGGTCCCTTAAAAAATTAAAAATAGAGCTACCCTATGACCCTGCAATTGCACTACTGGGCATTTACCCCAAAGATACAGATGTAGTGAAAAGAAGGGCCATATGTATACCAATGTTCATCGCAGCAATGGCCACAATCACCAAACTGTGGAAAGAGCCAAGGTGCCCATCAACAGATGAATGGATAAAGAAGATGTGGTACATATATACAATGGAATACTATGCCTCTATCAGAAAGGATGAATATCCAACTTTTGTAGCAACATGGACTGGACTGGAAGAGATTATGCTGAGTAAAATAAGCCAAGTAGAGAAAGTCGAGTATCGCATGGTTTCACTTACTTGCGGTGCATGAGGGGTAACCTGGAGGACAGTGGGAGAAGGAAAGTAAAGGGGAACTAGGGTAATCCAGGGAGAAAAATGAAACAACAGAGACTTTGGACACAGAAACAAACTGAGGGACTTAGAGGGAAGGGGATGGAGGGATGGAAGAGCCTGGTGGTGGGTACTGGGGACACCTAAAGCGTGGAGCACTGGGTGTGGGGAATGGGGAATGAATCTTGGAACACTGGAAAAAAAATTTTAAGTAACAAAAAAAAAAGAAAGACTAGGAAATAAAGATTAAAAAAAAGAAATAAAAGGAACTCAAATTGGCAAAGAAGAAGTCAAACTCTCTCTCTTTGCAGATGACATGATACTCTACGGGGAAAACCCAAAAGACTCTACCCCCAAACTACTAGAACTCATACAACAATTCAGCAATGTGGCAGGATACAAAATCAATGCACAGAAATCAGTTGCGTTCTTATACACTAACAATGAAAATATAAAAAGGGAAATCAGAGAATCAATTCTGTTTACTACAGTACCGAAAACCATAAGATACCTAGGAATAAACCTAACCAAATAAGTTAAGTATCTGTACTCGAAGAACTATAGAGAACTCATGAAAGAAATTGAAAAAGACACAAAAAAATGGAAGAGCATTCCATGTTCATGGATCGGAAGAATAAACATTGTCAAAATGTCTATACTGCCCAGAGCAATCTATACTTTCAATGCCATCCTAATCAAAATTCCACCAACATTTTTCAAAGCATTGGAACAAACAATCCTAAAATTTATATGGAACCAAAAAAGACCCCGAATTGCTAAGGAATTGTTGAAGAAGAAAAACAAAACTAGGGGTATCACATTACCTGATTTCATGCTTTATTACAAAGCTGTGATCACCAAGACAGCATGGTACTGGCACAAAAACAGAGAAATAGACCAATGGAACAGAGTAGAGAGTCCAAATATGGACTCACAAATCTATGGTCAAATCATCTTTGACAAAGCAGGAAAAAATATCCAGTGGAAAAAAGACAGTCTCTTCAATAAATGGTGCTGGGAAAATTGGACAACTATGTATAGAAGAAACTGGACCATTCTCTTACACCACACACAAAGACAAACTCGAAATGGATGAAAGACTTCAATGTGAGGCAGGAATCCATCAAAATCCTGGAAGAGAACATAGGCAGTAACCTCTTTGACATTGGCCACAGTGACTTCTTTCAAGACACGTCTCCAAAGACAAAGGAAAGAAAAGCAAAAATGAACTTTTGGGACTTCATCAAAATAAAAAGCTTCGGTACAGCAAAGGAAACAATCAACAAAACAAAGAGGCAACCCACAGAATGGGAGAAGATATTTGCAAATGACACTACAGACAAAGGGCTGGTATCCAAGATCTATAAAAAACTACTCAAACTCAACATCCAAAAAGAAGATGAACACATCAAAAAATGGGCAGGAGATATGAAGAGACACTTCTCCATAGAAGACATACAAATGGCTAACAGACACATGAAAAAATGTTCAGCGTCACTAGCTATCAGGGAAATTCAAATCAAAACCACACTGAGATACCACCTTCCACCAGTCAGAATGGCCAAAATTAACAAGACAGGAAACAACAAGTGTTGGAGAGGCTGCAGAGAAAGGGAAACCCTCTTACACTATTGGTGGGAATGCAAGTTGGTGCAGCTGCTTTGGAAAACAGTGTGGAGATTCCTTAAAAAACTAAAAATAGAGCTACCCTATGACCCTGTACTTGCACTACTAGGTATTTACCCCAAAGATACAGATGTAGTGAAAAGAAGGGCCATATGTACCCCAGTGTTCATTGCAGAAATGGCCACAATCGTCAAACTGTGGAAAGAGCCAACGTGTCCTTCAACAGATGAATGGATAAAGAAGATATGGTACATATATACAATGGAATAGTACATCTCCATCAGAACGGATGAATGCCCAACTTTCATAGCAACGTAGACCAGATTGGAAGAGAGTATGCTGAGTGAAATAAGCCAAGTAGAGAAAGTCAAGTATCACATGGTTTCACTTACTTGTGGTGCATAAGGAGTAATGTAGAGGACAGTAGGAGAAGGAAAGGAAATGAGAAGTAGGGTAAATCATGGAGGGAAATGAAACATAAGAGACTTTGGACTCAGAAACAAACTGAGGGTCTTGGAGGGGGGATGGGTGAGCCTGGCAGTGGGTACTGAGGGCACGTATTGCATGGAGCACTGGGTGTGGAGCATAAACAATGAATCTTGGAACACTGAAAATAAATAAATAATTTTTTTTAAAAAAGGAAATCGTTTGAAAAAGAAAAAAGAAAACATTTTTTTTTTTAAAGGGAGGGAATGTGATCAGGCACAAGAATAGAACAATGCCATACACTAAATGTAGGGTATATTTTGGCCTATTAGATGAAACTGCATTCCAAAATTTTCAAGAAAGAAAATCATATATATATATATATATATATATTTTTATATATATATACACAAAAAATAAGGTTAATACATAGAAGTTATACTATGACCTTAAATGTCATAGAGAATGAAAGTTGAACCCTAGGAGATGAGCACTCTGAAGAGACATCTTACTCTTTTTGTATTTCTTTGTATTTTCAACCATCTACATATACACATTTTTTCAATAAAAACTAATTTTAAAATAACGTTATAGAAAGACTTCAGTATTTCTAAGTCTCTTTTGTCCTCAAATTAATACAAAATTTTATCAGTTGATGTATAAAGTATGATTTTAAAATTAGAAGGTGATATTCTGATCACTTTTGTAGTGTATTCTTTAAAGTTCATTCGTATACATATCTCAATTTTTAGTCCCAACCACACTCTGAGAGGGATTTAATCTTCTATTTTATTGTAGAAGGCAGATTTGCCAACTCATGAATAGCCAGAGTCCCTCTGAGTTGTTTCCCACACAAGTCACATCTCATCTCCAGAAGGCCCTTGGGTCCGCTGCAGCTGCTACTTTGAACATGAGGTAAGGGAGTCTGGAAGGAGCGCATCTTTTCTCTCACTCATCTGGGACTGGCGCAGCGTCCAGCGTGAGGTCAGTGCATTTGGAGCTGAGGGACCCACAGCCCACTTGCTCAGGATAACTTTGTTTTGGTTTCTTTCATAGCAATCCAGATCCACTCAGCTATGGAGTGTCAAGGCTGATAACCCCATGATGCCTCCCATTCTCAGTGCTCTTGGTCTCCATCTGTGGCATAGGCCCACTCCCTGGCTCTGTACTGGTCAAATGTCCTCTGACCATTTTGCTCTGCCCCTCCCCATTGCCACGCTGCCTACCACAATCCTTTTTTCCTATCTTTGCCACTGGAACATCCTTTGTCTGGAGTATCCTTTTTATGATAGGTGTTCTCAGCTGTGTCCCCAGCCTCTTCACAAAACAGAGGAGCTCTCCTGCCTACAGTGAAATATGACACTGCACTGAGAAACCCACTCCCCCCAAGATATTCTCAAGTGGACAGAGAGATGTCTCCCTGACCTCAGAGACAAACAAGAGATTGGCCTTTTCTCTGTTTGCCATGACCATTGTACCTTCTTCTTTGTAGCGTGTCTCACTCATTGGCTGCCATGAACCCAGTCTTTTCCCCACCTTTTCCCTTCACACTTCCTCATTGGTTGAAGACTACACCAGCATCATTGCCTTTCTCTCCCTTTCTCTCGTTTCCTCACCCCCACCAACTGTCCTTATCATCACCTTCACTTGCCTCAGTGTTCATGTGAGCTACACACCGTTCCCCAAGTCAAATGCCCCCCAACACCATTCTCGTTCAGCTGCCGACTCTTGTAGTCCAGATGGGGGTGGCTTTTACCGGTACTGTCCTACCTCAGGCATTTTATTCTAACACTCAAAGAGAAAAGGACAAGTTTAAAAACGTTAGGCAAGAACCAGAAATTATAAAAAGTGATATAAAAAGCAGATTTGAAAAGTACCAAATCTATAAACCAAAGATGTTTTAAGTAAGAAGAGAAATAGGAAAAAGTACTTCAAAAAGAGCATTCCTAAGACAAGGGTATGTAGAAGACTTGGAATAATTTGTTCAATACGCTGAGAGAAAATGACTGCCAACCTAGAATTCTGTATCTGGCAAAAAATATCTGTTAAGAATGTAAGTAGAATAAATACAATTTAGTTAAACATGGAGAGGTTTTATACCAGAAGTCCCATACAAGAAGAATTATTTTGAGGTATTCTTCAATCACAAGATATAAATTTGCAGGTCAAATTTAATAATGAAATAAAGTCAAATAGATGCTACTTTAGAAACACCTAGGGAAAGTGTAGAGGGAGAAGATGCATTGGGCCAAAACTGAAGATTCCAAAAGTTTGAGAATGTATCTGATTCCACCAGCTACCATCTTCCTCTTGGTTTCAGCTTGGTCTCCTAAGTCATCCCTTAAAGTTCTTTTGCAAATATACTCAACTGTTTTGGACCTCCTGACATTAAAAGAGCCCATATCTAGGCTTTTCATTATGACTACATCTGAGATGCTGAGCTCTCCTCGTGAACTCACACAACCTTGAAGACTGAGGCCAATAAAATTCTTGGTCTCCAACTTTGTCATCGTAACAACTTTCCACTCCCATAGCCCTTCTTTTGAACTTTGGAATGTTTTCCTATTCAAAAAACTTGTTCTAACCTTCACAACTTAACTTAGTCCCATAGACCCACATTCTTCCTCATTACTCCCAGGACCAACGAGTTCACAGCAAAAATGAAGGGTGTAGTGGAGGCTGTGATCTGCGATACAAACCCCCCTTTCAGGCAGAGCTACTCTTTGCTCCTGTTGCCAGGAGTGTTGGCGGCTGATGGTTCTCAAATGAGTCCCTCTTTAGGAATTCCCCTCATCCCAAAAACCTGGGAATGGCCTGAATCCAGGGACTGATTGACATGGGGAGAGAAAACTCAGCCTCCTTGCTCAAGGCAGGACCCCATTTCAGCACCAGAGCTGCCTGGACATTACCTACGAGGGACAAATAAACTAGAACCATTGCAGCTGCATCAGTTCAATGTCTCCTTCTTTTCCTACTTTGCCCCCCCTCAAGATATTGGTCCTGAAAGCACCCACAAAACTCCCTCTTAGAGTCTGTTTCCAGGGAAACTAATAGACATGGGGCAGGAACTCTCTCAACTCCTGCCCGACCCTCTTCCAACCCAGAACCTAATTAAGGAATAAGTCAACAATCTATCACGCCCTCTTTGGAGTATGAATGCTTCTACTTGTTTTCTGGATACATAGCAGGGCAAAGCATCCTGCCCTCTTTCCCCACCCAAGAGGTGGCTGCTGAAGAGCTTTGTTCACAGATTTCCCTTCACTTTACTGCATCCTCAACATCTCTCTGGGGGGATGTTCCCAGCTGTATATGAATATGTTCAAACCACATCTATCTTAAAAGGGAAAAAAAGTCCTCAATCTTCGCTCTACCGCCTCTACCTAGTATCTGTTTTTCCACCCTTCACCATCCAGCTTCTGAAAGGAGAGGCAAGTTTCTCATCTTTCTCACTCCTTAACTCATTGTAGTCACCCTTCCCACTTCAAAATACCTCCAAAACAGTTCTCGTGAATGCCACCAAAGACGAGTTAGTGGCTAATCCCAAAGGACACTTCGAAATAAATTAACATTGTATACTACTCCCTTCTCTTGCTTGAAAAAGATTCTCAGCCTCACCCACCCTTTCCTCTTGGCCCAAGCATGTCAGGGTTCTACTTGCCATCATTTTCTCATCTTTCTGACATCTTCCCCAGGACTTCACCCTGTAGGATGATGACTTCAGGCTTTGAGTATATAACCCTCTTTGCTTGGATCTCCTACCCTCCCCAAATTCCTCCCTACTCCTACTCATCTTGCAACACTCAACAATGTTGTAACTTAATGAAAATCCTTCTCATTAGGGATGAAAGACCAAAAAAAGGAGACAGCTACAATTTAGAATGTATGCCATTATAAAACGTTTCTTAACTTTTATTTGCTCTAATATGTGTTGAACCTCTGTGAAATAATACCATTGTCTATTGTAGAAGTATTGAAATTGTGAAGTGAAAAGGTCAAATAACCTTCATATCTAGGGAATAAGTGGGAAATGTGAGGGTTTTTTTTCCCCTAAATAACAATAACTGGAGTCCATGTGTGGAATTAGATAATTTGTAAATAGTAGAGGAAGAGTGAAGAGGAATCATTCAATTTGGGTTTGGGTATATTTGAAATATATCTTGTCTACTTATTTTAGAACATGCATTTTACATAAATCATAGAGGGACTGGTTCTACCATGTTAAAGAGAACAATAGCAACAGTTTTGTTTGATGTCTTACCCACAGCATAGACTTCTTTAGCTCACCCCATTCATCTTACCTGCATATCCTGGCTATGACTTTCATTACACCACATGGAATGCTCAGACCAGAGCAAGAGCTGTCAGTGTGATGAGCTTCCTCCCCTACATAACTACAGGGAAAGGCTGCATCTGAGCACCACCTTCCCGCAGACCAGACTCACTGTGTTTAAGTAGTCCCAGGTTGTTTTATGGTCTATGGGCCAAGAAATATAAAAAGGCCTTCCAGGTAGATAAATCCTAAAACCCATTAGGCTTTCATCATATGGACAGAAAGATGAGGGAGAAGGTACTTTCCCTTGAAATAATAGAGTCTAAAGACTATTTTTTTGCATTATGTTAGGAGATAAAGCATCTCTCCTCCAGAGAAAGTTCTGGGGGTGTGCACGAGTGAACACCTGACTCTGATGAGCTCCTCTCTGCATTGGAACGTGATCTCATGAAACCTACTGTCCTAGCTGAATCGTTGTCTTCATCAGGTTCCTTCCCTAGAGCCAGGGCAGTAAGACTCCGCACCCCTGGGCCTGGGGAAGAGCTCCCTTTGCTGCCCACTTAGAGACATGAAGAGCTGCATCACTCCCGCTCTGTGTCCTCCTCCTTCCTTCCATCCTCCCTCCCTTCTTCTCTCACTTCCCCACCTCTCCTCTCCCTCTCCCTTCTTCCCTCAATCTCCCCCCTTCAATCATGTTTGAGCACTTTCTCTGCGTGTGCTGCTGTAATCAGGCGCCGGGGATTCTGTCGGCCAAGACCCAGCACACCCCCTTCAAGAAACACTCTACAGAGGAGACAGTCAAGGGCTCAGCAATTATGGGCAGTATGCTGGACCTGAAATAAGGACAGGGCGGTTTGGGAGCACACAGGAGGGCAGCTAACCAGTCTGGGACAGTGCTGTCCAATAGAAATACCATGTGAGCCACATATGTAATCTTGAATTTCTTGTGGCCACATTTTAAAAAGTTTTAAAAGATTAAATTAATTTAATAGTGTATTTTATTCAACTGAACATATCCAAAATATTATTATTTCAACATGGAATTGATACAAAAATTATGCTAAATCTGCCATGTAGTTTATACTTAACAGCTTAGAAACAGCTTAGATTGGTTCTCGGTCACACTGACCACTTCAAGTGCTGTGCATGGGGGAGGTGGGGAGGTGCTTCCTGGCTGAGCTGAGCTAAAGGCTGAGCAGGAGGGTTAGACGAGAGTGGGGAGCAGAAAGGGCACTCCAGGGCAAAAGAGGTGCTTTTGCGAGAATAAATTCAGAGGACAGAGAGCCCAGTAGGTTCAGGACACTGGCAGCATGGTACCAGGGCGGGAGGGAGGGCTGTTTTCTGCCCTCTTCATTGCCTCTAAAGGCATCTTCCAGAAAGAAAGTCACAGAATAAAGTCCTGTTGTTCACAGAATAGAGTCCTCATTCTGCCATTCAAGGCCCTTGACAACCCAGGCCTCTCTTCATCACAAACCTTAGATCATAAGCAGAAAATCCTTCCCACTGTCCCCCAAACCTGCCATTCTTTCTTTCCCTACCTCCAGCCACCCAATATGTGGGCTCACCTCGGAACGACTCACCGGCCCCACCTGCCACCCCTAGCCTCCAAAGCACCAGCCCAGGCCATACTGCTACCTGTCATACAGAAAAAGGGGGCAGCCGCATCTCCTGGGACCCCCCCAAAAGCAAAGCTGAGACCAGCCAGTAATTGTGGGAGGGGATAGTGTCAAATGGGTGCCCAGAAGCCAGCTCCAAGGCAGTGTTCTTCCCATGGAATGTGCATGGGATCTTGGAAAGATGCAAATTCTCGCTCAGTGTGTCCAGGGCGGGCCTGAAGTTCTGCATTTCTAGCCTGTGGCCCATAGACTCCGCTGTGACTTGCCCTGCCCAAGTCCTAATGCAGGTGAGTTCCCTGGCAAGGGAACTATTCAAGCACAGGCTAGATGGCCATGAGGGTGCACAAAAAGGAAACTCATGGTCTGAGATTCAGAGATCCATGATTTTTGGGGGAATGAATTCAGGCCCTGAGGACCATGGGGGAGTACGGAGTGGGAAGCCCAAAGCTGAGAATGGCTGGGGAGGCCACTCCACTTCCTCTGCAGGGCCTGCCTTGCCTGCAGGCTGGAGGACACTCTACACCTCTTGGCCACTGCATGACTTTCTTTGTAACTTTCTTGTCACATCTGTGCTGATCCTGAAAATGCTCATCCAGACCTTGACCCCAGGTGGCACAGATGGCCGAAGGCCCAAGCTGCTGGCTCAGCAGCCCAGGTTGCACATGGGCAGAGGCCCCCTCCACCCATGGGGTGGGCAGCTGGGAGACCAAAGCCTGGCCTGCTCCTGGAAGCCCAGGGCTCCTCCTCTGAGTCTGACCCCAGGATTCCTGGGGCACTCAAGTCATTTCCTCCCCATCTTCTCTTTCTCTTTCCCTCTAGTCTGACTTCCTGTGGCTCCCTCTGCTCCTTTTCACCCTCATTTCCCCTAGTTCCCATGGTTCATTCCATCTCTGGCTCCTCTCAGAGGGCCCTGGCTCAGCAGTTTCTCATGGGGCACAGGGAGCAGCAAGAACATGCCAGCTAAACCTTGGTCGTTTCTGCTACAAACACTGTGCTTACTTTCTTATTTACTTTGATAGTTACTTGTGGTACATTTTGTTGTTGTTGTTTCTCCAGAGCTTTTTAACTTTTACAAAATTCACGCACACACTCAGCACATCTCCCCTAAGACTACCGAAACCTCGACTTCCTTTTGCCCCGTGCTACAGGGCCCATATTTGTCCCTAAACTGACTACAGGCTCCCAGCAGAACACAAGTTCATTAGGAAAGTCCTCCAGCTTTCTGGAAGGCAGTTCTACAAAGCCCTCATCTTCCTTAAGCAGCCTTGGGTCCTTCTCCCTCCCAAATGGGTCCCAGACTGGCAGCCAGGACACAGGGTCCTCAGCCCCCACGACAGGAAGGGCACCAGGCTTAGAGGACATCTTTCCAAACAACTGCCATACTCTTCCCAGGGGAGCTTCTGGTGAATTAATTTTCTCTAAAACAGTACAGTTACAAAGCCCACATTCATCCTGGAATCTGATAAATATTCATCTCCCTTGCCCTCAATTGTTTTCATTGCTTTACATCTACATTTGACTCTTGGCACCATGTGGAATATCTTTTTATTTGGGGTGGGGATACTTTTGAAGAACAAATATCATCATCTTGATGATCTTCAATGATTCTAATTTAATAGATATTAGTATTTGTGATGCTATCACATTATGTCTGCAGCAGAGAGTTGCAAACACCCGTTTTGCTGTTTGGTGCCTCAGCTGTGAGTGCTCAGAGGTGCCAAGATATGCCAGGACCAGAGGGGCTGGAACCCAGACCAGGTGCCCAGCAGCAGACCCTGGAGGAGGATGGGCTGCCTCAGCCAGCTGAGACTTAGTGTGCTGATGGTTATCAGTCAGCAGCCTCAACAAGGCCACCCTCAGAGGGGCCAGGCCCTCTTGGAGGGTGAGAGGCTTGGCAGGGTGCAAAAGCATTGCTCATGAGGCCAAAGAGCACCAGTAGACAGTGATCCTGTCAGGCAGGTGGGGACTCCAAGGAGACCCACTGTTAAAGAGAAACAAAGACAGGGAAGGGTCAGGGAAGACCATGTCCCCAGCAGGACTGTAAGGCCACTCCTCTGAAGGTAAAGGGACCACTGCAAAATCCAGCAGTCGGGGATGAATGCCAAGGTGCCCCAGCAGTAAGGTTGACGAGATGCTGAACCATTGAGAGTAGGCATGCCGCACCAAGTGCCCCATCTGTGGGATGAAGCATCAAAGGACAGAGGGAAGCACTGTGAAGCCTGGAGCTGGGTCTTCCTACCACCTGAAGGCATCACTCATGGTCCCAGGAGGCTACTGTCACCAACAGAAATGGGTGGCCCAGGATGACAACCAGAACATAGGGTCCTCAGCCCCCAAGAGAGGAGGTCCACAAGAGAAAGCTGGTGCAGCCTGGATCAGAAAAGCTGCCCCGCATCCACCCATGAAAATTCTATGACAGCAGGTGGAATGATGGCTCCTGAGGACATCTGCATCCAATCCCACACCTTGAACCTGTTTCCTTACTTAGTACCAAGGATTCTGCAGCTGTGGTTGAGGATGGGGCTGTGAGGTGGGGAGATGATCCTAGACTCCGCAGAAGGGCACCTGATATATTCTTAGGGGTCTCTGTAAGTGCAAGTGGAAGGCAGGAGGGTAAGTCAGAGAGAGGTTTGAAGGTCCTGCACCACTGGCCCTGAAGATGGAAGAAGGAGCCACTCACCAAGGAATATGAGTGACCTCTGGAAGGTGGGGAAAAAAAAAACAAGGAAACACATCCCTCCCCTGGAGTTCCCAAAGGAAGCATCCCTTCCCACTCTTGATGTGAGCACAGTGAGACCATTGCAGACCTCTGATCTACCAAATGGCGGATAATAAATCTGAGTTGTTGGAAGCCACTAGGTTTGTGGTGACTTGTCACAGCAGCACAGGAAACGAATAGGCACAGTTAGATGTGGCTGTGAAGAGGAAAACATTACCAACCTGCCTAGGTACTGGTTCTTTGAAAATCCTGCCCAGTAGAATTACCCACCTGAATGCAGCACTGTGCATCCCAATTGCACCTTTCTAAAGATAAAATAAAAGATGGGCGAGACAGGCTGTGATCTTGGATAACACATGTCTATTGCAGTTCAGATCACATGAACCAACACATGCATTTCTATTGCCCTCCTGGGAGTACATTGCAAATGCAAGAATGTGGAGGGGAAAATCTTCTTTACCTCCCTGCATTGAACAGTTAATGTTGAAATTCAATGGTAGGCCACAAAGAAGGATTCTGTGAGCTTTGATAAAAGAACAGTCTGATCCCCCATTAAAAAAAAGGAGGAGGAACATACTCCAAAGAATAGAAAACATTTCAAGAAGTGTTTTATACATAGTAATTAAGTATAGCTGAATTACATGTTTTAATCAGAATGATTCCCAGAAATGAAAACATGTTTTAATTGACATTTCTGCTTTATCAGCCTCTTTCTGTATTGTAAATTCCTTTAAGGAATAGCTGGGAGCACTTTATCCATTGGTCCCCAAACCAATCATTTCTACATTTATTTGGACTACACAGTTTTCCACCCACTGAAACCTAATCAAATTTTGTGGTTTATCTCTGTAATAGTTAGACTTTTATGTGAGGCTACACCAACAAAACTTAGAGCCTTAAAGAATGGAAAAATAGAGTATGTGGAAAATGTGTACTTTGACTTCATTAAACCTTGGTCAAGCAGAACTCTGGACAGCCTTCAGTGCTTATCTAAGATGATTGTGGGATAAAAGATGTGATTTGCAGGAGTAACAAACCTGAACCAACAGACTTGGAACCCACCTCTCAGTATGAGTCCTCATTTATACTTCACTGTGTGGCCTTGGGAAAATGACTTGGGCTTTCTGGTCTTCCCCTTTTATGATAAAGCACATGTCTCATTGTTCACTAGTTTGTCATGTTTTGCTTCAGTAACCTGGAAGGTACACAGACAGGCTCCAGGCTTGCTCTCTTGCCAAGAGGCCTGCTCTGTAATTGGCAAATACATAGAAGAAGCTCAACAAATGATCTGAAATGCTGGTTGGTATTATCTGTCAGAAGTCTAGCCCACGCTCAGTGGGTGACTATTGCTGCTCCACGAGGTGTTGCTGGGCTTGATCAGAGATGTAGGGTCACAACGGCCTCCATTATACCCGATGCGCCCACTGAGGCCGCTGGAATGGCTGGGGACTTGCCAGCCCTCACTCTCCAGCAAGTTACTCAGACTTTATACAGCTCAGCTGCTACCAAGAGGGCTAAAGGGGGCATGGCCAAGCCTCCTCAGGCATAGCTAAAAGTGGGCACTTCTGTTTAGGCCAACTCTGCCACACTGTCGTGAAAGAAGAAAGGAAACGTGCAGCCCTTGATGAGAGGCACAGCAAGTGCATGAGGGGAGAAAGGCCTGGATGACAGTCATTTGCACATAACACTCACCCCACTAGTTGATCCCAGGTTCTGGTGTTCCTACATAATCTACAGCAGTAACCTCACAGGTCCCAAGGCTTGGGAAATTAGGTTTTGTATTAGTTTCCTCCTGCTGCTATATCAAATTAGCACCAATTTAGTGACAACACAAATTTATTATCTTATAGTCTTGGAGGTTGGAAGTCTAAAATCAGTTTTACTAGACTAAAATCAGGTGTTGGCAAGGCTGGTTCCTTCTGGAGTTTCTAGGAACGAGTCCATTTCCTCGCCTTCCCCGGGTTTTGGAGGCCTGGCCTATAGCCCCTCCCTCCATCTTTGTAGGCCGGGCCAGGTCTTCTCAAAG
The DNA here is from genome assembly GCA_004023965.1 of Spilogale gracilis. Lineage (NCBI taxonomy): Eukaryota > Metazoa > Chordata > Mammalia > Carnivora > Mephitidae > Spilogale > Spilogale gracilis. The sequence goes on from PITA01024165.1 coordinate 19,639, forward strand.
GGCATCACTCTGACACTGACTCTTCTCCCTTCCTCTCCCACTTTTAAGGAACCTCACAATTACATTGGGCCAAAGGCATAATACAGAATACTCTCCTCATTTCAAGGCCAACTGGCTAGCTACTGTAATTCCATCTGCTGTCTTAACTCCCCCTTGCAATGTAAAGTCATATATTCACAGTTTTCGAAGATTAGGACATAGACATCTTTGGGGGCCATTATTCGGCCTACCACAGTTATCATTTCTGGTGCTTTTAAAAAAATGTTTTAATCACTTTGGATACATTTTGTTTTAAAAAAATTTCCATAAATATATAGCCTCTTTCCTCCATTCTAATCTGCTAAACTTGTTAGGCATATACAAAAGTCCAAAAAAAAAAAAAAAAGAGAGAGAGAAATAAAATAAGGCTTTGAGTGAGAGACCTAGGGAATCTTCATTGAAGAATATTCATAAATTCGAGTCTGGAGGAGAAGAATAAGAAAGGAAAAGTGGGACGTGGTGGGATCTATTGAGATTGGAGGGTCAGTGGAGGGGTAAGGAGTCGGGGAGGTAGGTGGAGTTCCCAGGGCCTCGTCCTGGGAACAAGCTGGCCCTTCCACCTAGTATCCCTGTGTCATCGCCAGGACCAAACCTGGACACCAATGCATGAAGGCTGTGGTGCTGCCAACCAAGTCTCTTATTCCCAGAGAAGAGTTTGCCCAGCATGTGCCTCCAGCAGAATGTGTGATTGAGGCGCTTTAGAGGGTACAAACATGACAAATGGAAGAAATAGAAGGCATTTTCTTCACTCAGAGGCAGAACATCATTTCCAGAGATATTGCTGATAAGTTTAAAGGTTGTCATGGAAATTTAAATGTCAATTCCTTCTGCTTTCCTATTATAAGGGAAGCAGAAAGGATGCAAATACATCAACCCAAACCTGATCATTTAATATGGTCATTAAAGGTAGAACTAAGGGCGCCTGGTTGGTTCAGTTGGTTAAGCAACTGCCTTCGGCTCAGGTCATGATCCCGGAGACCCGGGTTCGAGTCCCACATCAGGCTCCCTGCTCTGCAGGAAGTCTGCTTCTCCCTCTCTCACTCCCCCTGCTTGTGTTCCCTCTCTGGCTGTGTTTCTCTCTGTCAAATAAATAAAATCTTTAAAAAATAAAAAATAAAGGTAGAACTAAATTATCCTACTGCCCAGAAAAATTAGGGGATAGGGAGTCATACACTCAGCTCACGTCACAGACACACCTACTGTTGTGTGTAGCATTGCAAGCAACATACAAAAACGTATGTAAATTGCTTTTAGAGAGGCAGAGGTCTGGCTAAGAAACCCCGCTGTACAGCAACGCTGTCATCTTCTTGTCTGCCCAAAGCATCAGTTTAGTGTCATTCATATAACACGGGTGAGACCACTGACATTAGTGTAAAGCCTGCACATGGCGTCAGCTTGATAACCAGGGCACATTCCATGGGAACTTAACTTTGCCGTCCAGGGAGACAAGGAGGCTTTTCATAGAGAGGCTGTTGGACCATGCGACCCCTCAGGCTACCTGTCAGCAGCATGGTGGGTGTGCATGACACCCAAATCAATCCTTATTGTGCTCTGTGGTGTAGGGCCCTGAGTCTTCATCTGATCTTCCACTTAGAGGGTTTATGGGGTCATAAAATTTGCTAAGCAGCCCACCAGACACCCCAGGCTCAGACAGAGCATACATGTCTGAGGCTTAAGTGTATCTACCAGCAAACATGTACAGTCATCTCTTCGGCCAACCTCCTGCTGCCTTTGGCTTTGTTAGCCCCAGCATGACATGAGTTGTTTCACCACCAAACAATCTGCACACACAGTCCTCTACTATAGGTGACCCCAAGTTTCTAGTATTCACAAGAAAGTCATCTCCGTTTGTACTAACACTAACGTCCTGCTCCAGAGTATACCACTGCAGCCCCTGATGATTAATCAGAAAGAGAAACTCCAGCCCTGCGTAACACAATCATTATCCCTTCCAATGCCAAATGCAAACCAGATGTTCTCAATCCACCAATGTGTCCCTCCACCCCCTACCTTCACCCACAATCCTCAGGCTAGGAAACAAGGTACAGCCCATTAACGAGACATTCTCTGTCAATAAAGATGGGGTTGATAATTTCAGCTGAAGTGGTCCTACTATCATTAATTCAATCAAGTGATATGGATATTATGTTAAGCAAGAGCAGGACTCAAGCAACAGAAGTTTTAGAATTCTCATCTCAAATCTACTTCTCCAAGTCCATTTCCTTGTCTATAAAACAGAGGTAAACCATCTTGGCTTTGACTGCTTCTTTCACAGTGATGTAGTGGGGATCAGTGAGATAACAACAATGAAAGTTTCTTGGAAACCAACATTTTTCACAGACTAAAGCAAACAATCCTAAAATTTGTATGGAGCCACAAAAAACCCCCAGTAGCCAAAGCAATCTTGAAAAAGAAAAGCAAAGCTGGAGGCATCACAATTCCAGACTTCAAGGTGTATTACAAAGCTATAGTAATCAGAACAGTGTGTTTTGTCTGAAACAAAAATAGACACATAGATCAATAGAACAAAATAGAAAACCTGGAAATAAACCCACAACTATATGGTCAATTATCTTTGACAAAACAAGAAAGAATATCCAATGGGGAAAAGACAGTCTCTTCAAGAAATAGTGCCAGACAGCAATATGCAAAAGAATAAAACTGGACCACTTTCTTACACTATAAACAAAAATAAATTCAAAATGGGTTAAAAGCCTAAACATGAGACCAGAAACCAAAAAAATCCTAGAAGAGAACACAAAGCAGTTCTTTGACATCAACTGAAGTAACTTTTTTCTAGATATGTCTCCTCAGACAAGGGAAACAAAATCAACAATAAACTATTGGGACTACATTAAAATAAAAAGCTTCTGCACAGCAACAGAAACTATCAATAAAACTAAAAGTCAAGCTACAGAATGAGAGAAGATATTTTCATATGGCATATCTGGTAAAGAACTTATAACTCGATACCCACAAAATAAATAATCCAATTAAAAGTGGACAGAAGACATGAACAGACATTTCTCCAGGAGACATAGAGATGGCAAATGGAGACATAAAAGAAAGTGTTCGTCATCACTTACCATCAGGGAAATGCAAACCAAAACTTCAATCAGATACCACGTCACACCTGTCAGAATAGCTAAAATCAACAACACAAGAAACAACAAGGATGTAAAGAAAAAAAACCTTCTTCCATTATTGGTGGTAATGCAAACTGGTGCCGCCACTGTGAAAAGTAGTTTGGAGATCCCTCAGAAGTTAAAAATAGAGCTACCTTATGATCCCTCAATCAAACACTGGGTATCTACCCAAAGAATACAAAAACACTAATTCAAAGGCATATGGACACCCCTATGTTTATAACATCATTATTTATAATAGCCAAATTATGGAAACAGTTCAAGAGTCCATAGGTTGACTGATGAATGAATAAAGAAATGTGGTATATATATGGTCTATATATATGTATATACAGTGAAATATTACTCAGCCATAAAAAAGAATGAAACCTTGCTATTTGCAATGACATGGATGGAGCTCGAGAGTATAATGCTAAGCAAAATAAGCCAGTCAGAGAAAGACAAATACCATCTGATTTCATCCATATGTGGAATTTAAGGAACAAAACAAATAAGCAAAGGGAAAGAGAGAGAGAGAAATCAAGAAACAGGTTCTTAACTATAGAGAACAAACCGATGGTTACCAGAAGGAAAGGGAAGGGAAGGGAAAGGCAGGGCAGGGAAGGGAAGGGAAGTGAGGGGATGGGTTAACTATCTGATGGGGATTAAGGAGTGCACTTGTTGTGATAAGCACTGGGTTACATATGTAATTGTTGAATCACTATATTGTACACCTGAAAGTAATAAAACACTGTATGTTTAAACAAAAGAAAGTTTCTTGGAAATTGAAGAGGATTATTATGACCTTTATTTTAATACCTGTGTGTTACTTACATGCTAGCAGTTTCAATAAAGAAAAAAATCACACTGGAGAAGTAGGAATAATTTGCCTCACTGGACTTACACTCCAGGGTTGACCAGAGGGCCTGGAACCTAATTATTCTTCAGGAAAATTCCCTGAGAGTCAGGAAGAGGTAAAGATTCCAAGGAGATATGTGTTCATGGTCTTGACCCAAACTTCAAGAGATCCTTGCCAGTTATGCTGTAATGTGGGTTTATCTGTTAACTCTAAGAAAAAGACTTTTTAAATTGATTTAGCTTGCCAGTTCCAACCAGGGTGGAGTTTTCTCATTTCCTCCCTAGTCCTCCCTCTTAAAAATAAAAAATGCTAGACTGACACAAAAAGTCAAACATAAAAATTAAACACAGAATTACCTATGATCCAGCAGCTCCATTTCTTGGCATATACTCAAAATAATTGACTGAAAGCAAGGTCTCAAGAGAGACACGTTTATACTCATGTTGATAGCAACATTATTCACAATAGCCAAAAAGTGGAAGCAACCGAAGTGTCCACCAACAGAGGAATGGAAAAACAAAACATAGTATAAACGTACAATGGAATATTATTCAGCTTTAAAAAGAAAGGAAATTCTGATACATACTAAAACATGGTTGAACCTTGAAACACTATGTCAAATGAAATAAGTCAGTCGCAAAGAGACAAATATTCTATGATTCCACTTATAGGAGGTACATACAGTAGTCAAATTCATGGAGACAAAAGGCAGAATGGTGATTGCCAGGGACATTATTAGATGAGTACAGAGTTTTGCTTTGTGAATATTGAAAAGATCTGAACATTTATGGGGATGATGATTGCACAAAGATGTGAATATAGTTAATTGCACAGAACTATACATTTGAAAATGGTAAATTTTATGTTATGTATATTTTACCACAATTTTAAAAATCAAACATAAACTACAAAAGGTAGAAAGAATAATGCAACTTCTGGGGCACCTGGCTGGCTCAGTCAGTATAGCATGTAACTCTTGATCTTGGAGTTGTGAGTTCAAGCCCTATGTTGGGTATAAAAATAAAAATAAAAAAATTTAAGAATAAGGCAACTTCTTAGGGACTTCGGGACTTGAGGAACAACACAGCAGTGAAGTCCCTAGATTTTCTTTATGCTTCCATGTAATTCAGCCAGGGCACTGGAGAAGCCTGCAACATGGAACCACCAAGAGGTGCAGACAAAAAACCCCAAGCAAAGCCTGATTTCTATAGCTGTAGGATAGGTAAAATGGCAATCTAACAGAACATACAGGCTTCTTACAATAATTGTTTTCCTCTAGCCAATATCAATGGAAAATACCCTCAACTCATCACCCCACCACGGTGTCAGCAGAGTTGCCTGGGGAACTGACCTTCCACTCCAACTCATCATCAATGAGGCAATGCTAGCAGTTCCCCATTTCTAACTCCCCCATCCTGACATGAGTAGGGCTAAGAAGGATAGAACATCCATCCCCACCTGAACGTGTGCACCACACACAACCAAGGTGAGTGCCTTCTAAAAAAAGAACAAAATTGGATCAGGAATTTGCAACATAATACCCAAAAATCCCATGATACAATAATAAAAAAACTGTACATCATAACAAAACCAGAACAATCATAGCATGAATAAGAAAAGGCAATCAACAGATTCTAAGAACATGACCTGGATGCTGGGGTTATTCAACAAGAACTTGAAAGCAGCAATTGTAATCATTCTTCTATGAGCAATTATGATCCATCTTGAAACAAATGAAAAATAATAAAATCTCAGCAAAGAAATAGAAGAAATAAAAAGAAATAAAGTCCTTTTTTATATGTCAATAAATTTTTTTAAATAAATAAATAAGTGAAAATTTTTGAGCAGAAAACTACAATAACTGGAATTTTTAAGACTCTCTGGATGGTCTCAAAGGAATAATGGAAGGGACAGAAGAAGGAATCAGGAAACAGAAGATACAAAAATATAAATTACCCAATCTGAAAAATGGAGAGTAAATATACTGGGAAAATAATGCGAACAGTCTCAAGGACCTGTTGGACTTCAACAAAAAATATCTAAAATTCATGCCATCAAAGACCCAGAATGAGAGAAGAAAGAGTGTGGAGCTGAAAAATATCCAAAGAAATAATGGTCAAAATTTACATGGTCAACAACATAAATTTATAGATTCAAGAAGCTGAGCAAACCCCAAACAGGAAAACTCAAAGAAATCCATGCCAAGACACATCATAGTCAAATCTCTGGAAACTAAAAAAAAAAAGAAAACAACCTAAAAGTGGATAGAAATAATACATTGCCAGTAAGGGAACAATGATTCAAATAACAGATTTTGTTGTTGTTGTTGTTGTTGTTGTTGTTGTTGTTGTTACAAGTTTATCTAAAACCATGAAGGCCAGTAAGAAATGGCAAAATAAAAAAAAATTAAAAAAATTTTTAAAAAAGAAATGGCAAAATATTTTCAAGTACTGAATGAAAAAAACCATCTACCCGAAATTCTATCCCAAGTGAAAGTATCATTCAGGAATGAAGAGAAAATAGAGACATTCTTGGATGAAGGAAACTAAGAGAATCTGAAATCTGCAGACCTACTCTTAAAGAATGGCTTAAAGTCCCTCAACCACAAAGGAAATTATAGAAGGAAAATTGGGACAACAAATAATAAAATGGGCAAAAATGGGAGGAGACTACCTTTCTCCTCATGATGTTTTTAAATTATAATTGATGATTTCGGCAAAAATAATAACATCATCTAATGTGTGTCCAATTTATGTACAAAAAATATTAAGAAAAGTTTATTTGTTTAATGGGGAGCTTAGGGGTGTCTGGGCGGCTCAGTCAGTTAAGTATGGATTCTTGATTTTGGCTTAGGTCATGATCTCAGGGTCTTCAGATAAAGCCCTGTGAGAGGCTCTGTGCTGAGCATGGAACCCGCTTAAGATTCTCTCTCTTCCTTTACCCCTCTCCCCATTTCTCAAAAAATGAAAATAAAAATAAATAAAATGGGAAGGATAAAGGTATCAAGTGGACATAGGGTTTCTACACTTCACTCAGTGACATAATGTTGATATCAATAAATAATTTTACGGTTTTTTTTACTTTAAATTTATTTTATTTTTTCAGTGTTTCAAGATTCATTCCCCATTCCCCACACCCAGTGCTCCACGCTTTAGGTGCCCCCAGTACCCACCACCAGGCTCTCCC